>KN882786.1:63273-78586 GCA_000934455.1 Apostichopus parvimensis
TACAACACATTTAAATACTGATATTGTTGTGTAGAAGCATTGAAGCAATATTTCATAGATGAAGGCAATGCTTTCACGCTTCATGTCCACAACACTGTGAAGCATTGAATGTTGTGAGATATATAGCAGTGTTTTTTGTTTTTTTGTGCTTTAGCAAACAAGCTTCTTCAAGTATTGCTCCTGACATACATGAGAATGATTTCAAATAGCTTTGATATTATCAATTCATTTTTCAATAATATTATCAAAATTTCACTTTTTGTGCTTATTTTACACTACTGTACATAGCATTTAATTCCCTTTATAAAAAGCTGCTATTAGAACACACTGATCTGTCGGAGCATAAATATAAGACTTGTGGTTTCTTTTATAAAACAAAAGCATTGTTGTAATCAGCATTTTATATGATATGCTTCTATATGGATTTTATTTGCATGCTTCATTTTGTTAAAGTTCATATAATACATACTGTAACTTAACAATTTACTGCCCTCGTAGCTGCATAATATGATGTTATTGAACTTGTAGGGGCTTTAACCCAGTTTAACCTTTATACACTGTTTAACACCTTGTCCTGCTGCCACCCAATCAGGACACTAGTTATCTCAATGTAGTAGTTATGATGCTACGGGTCATTCGATGCCAACTCAACAAGGGCCCGAAACCTACCATCACAGATTTTTACTAATTCGGTGTGGAGTTTCATAATTAAAAGATAAGAACCCACACCAACTTTTACCTGAAAATATCAATCGGTTCCAGAGATATCGGCTTTCAAAAATCAGTGAAATTGACCCCGAAAATCCAAAATGGCGGCCATTTTGAATTGACCTAAATTATAACACCCATACTTTTTCTTTCTTCAGTAACTTTTCTTCTGAGTAAGCTACAGACGTGAAACTTGGGATTATAGTAATTTAAAGCATGGAGATCCTCAATAAGGACATTAATTTAATGTAGAACGTTAATAAAGGTAAGTAAAAGGGATTTTGAATTATCATGAGTGAAAATAAAATGCAATTTTGCTTGTTGATTTGGCATGGAATGACCCTACAAGCATGTGGGAGTTCACACTATCTAGAAACCTGAACTGACCAAATTTGATTTAAAGGAGCTTAGAATGCAAGTTTATAGGTCCACATGGTGAATTAACCATGGTTTGAGATATTTAAGAAAACCATGGTTCATTTTGTATCATTGATACTGTATGGATATTGTAGTTTACACTAAACTAATGCTATACTGTAGCATAACCGTGGTTTCGTTTTGAAATGTTTCATGGTTGTTATTGTTTTACCCTTTCAACCTGGTTCTTCAATGGTGCTTTGTATGATGCTAACTCAACACCATAACCATGGTTTTATATTGACATTTTGTATTCCAGCCATAGCTTTGTCAATGTTGGGCCCTTGTCTAAAATGGTTGTTTGCATTAGGCTAATACAGGTCAAACCATTGTTATATTTTGTCGTGAAATGTTGGTTTGTATTAGGCTAGTACAATAGCATAACCATGGTTTCGTTTGCAAATATTGTTCTGTACTGGTTGAGACCATGATGATATTATTTTGTACTCTCAGCCATGTCCTGTACAATGCTAACATGACAATGCATTGGTGATTTGTATTGTTACTTTTATATTTTGAATAGTTTATTATGGTTCCTTTATCTCACATGCTCATGTTATAATAGCACTGATATAGCTGAGTGTGGTTCTTGCTAGAGTAGCTTTGAAGCAGTTTCTTCAACTTTTTTGTTAACTACGAATTGGGTAATGGAACTATGGAAACTTAACATGGTGGACATGTTACTGATCATGGTTATATGTGGCGCTGTAATGTTTCAGATATGGCTCTCAAATATGGTATGGATGTTGAAGATGGAGTCTTAACAATGCAATGAACTTTCATGGTGTAGTGTTGTGTGCCATTAGTACTGCTCCACACTGATTACAATGAAACAAGCTGTATCATTAAAAACTCTTACATTTTGCAATATATCAAATATTCTAAGTGTACTGTGTGCCAGAGATATAGATACATCCAAATGCTACACAATGTTACCAAATCAGACCTTATTTTAAGTAGTAGTTATTGCGATATATAGTCAACTTAAAAAGCTTGAAATGATGTTATCACCACATGAAAATGTTGTTACCATAGTTGCCCATGAATGTATCAGATCCTCCAGGAAGCTATTGATGTTAAACATGATTTTGTCTTACCTGGAATATGAGGTTTTGTTGGTTTGAAGTAAAAAGCTCAGTGTAAGACTGACTGTTATTGCGTTAAGTGATAAATTGTTTACATGACACTGTATCAGTTTAATTAGCCGCATGTTTTTGCGTGATCTAGTAGTCCAGGGGTTGACTGGCGGGCATGCAAGTCATTTAGCGGTGCGGAAATGGGCAGTTAGCGTACAGCACAATGACTTTAAACAACATTATATATATGTATTTATATATATAAGGTCAACATTTTGAACATTGAAATATTTATAAAATGAAAATACTGTCACAATTCTTTCCACTTTCCTGATGAAACTAGCTTTCAGTTATCCAGGAAAGTCAATTTGATAATTTACTTTTGGTGTAAGTTTCATCCTACACAGAGGCATATTATATCAATTGAACCTAGCAGATGTCTAGGAACAATTTGTTTGAATTTAGTCAATTTTGTATTTCAGGATATATAGTCAAACACAAACGAACCTAAGGTTTTCATTAAACTACTATTGAGTGGAAGGTTTGGGCTGTCTGTTAATATGTTAATCCTAAGAATGTGTCATTTAAAAACATGGTTAATAGTATCAGGGGTGACTAATAACTATCATTATCTATCTCTGAAGATTAGTACCTCCTACCATGCAACAACTATTAGTGAAGAATTCTTAATCATTTATCAACTGAAACAAATCAATTAGCATAAATGTTGCCTTTGATATAAAGTTTTCTCGAGGAAGAGTTTGTAATAAAAAAGCAACATTTAACAAATAAATGCAAGATGAGAGTGAGGATGAAATTTTGAATGAAGATCTGATGTTAGAAGATGTTGAAAGTAAAGCTTACACATTTAACAAGTTATTAAAGGTTAAGGAGTCAGAAAAAGAAAGCTCTATTTAGAGATAAAGCCAAAATTAGTCTTGTTACTTCCAAACTTACCATTTTTATGATCAGTTACCTCTGATGCTTATAAACCTAGGAACTGTATGCAAATTTCTTTTAGCAAGTTATATTTTTTCCACATTTCTTGTAATATAATTGTCAATCAATATTTTGCATATTTGAATGGTAGAATACTTACTAAATTTAAGTACAAAGGTAGTTTTAATTTTATTTGTAAGATGAGAAAAGAATCTGAGCATCGTAATTAAAGTATCTTTCAATTCTTACATATCATTTACCAGACATGTTTGTTGGCAGTTTCGTAAGTTTGAACCAAAAGTGAGCTTGAAGCAAGCAAGTGTGGTGTCATAAATGAACAACCCAAAGAGAGAGAGAAGAACATAATCAATCCAATTGAAAGGTGGAAGCTTGCAGAATACACCACCCACCCATGTAAGTTGCTTTCTTTTTATTTAAATGTTCAACTCCTGTGGTGAATGCTGGCACTATATTGAATCCAAGCCAGTCCCACACTATGATATCTTTTATGCATTGATTCCATTACACCAAGGTAAATTCATTGTAAATATCACCAGGGTGCTCAGATTAAGTTCTCCTCATCTCACAGATCAAATTAAGTTGACCTCTTTTCTATTTTTTTAAATATTACCATCTGATTTCCACTTCTAGTTTGAACTTGACCATACTAATAAAATAGTCCAGTTATAATCTAAAAACTTTCAAAAGATTTCCAGATAAATTTAAAAAAAGGTCAGCCATTCTTCCCTACTGGACATTATCAAAATGTAATTTATTTGCATTATAAGCTATAACAAATTTATTTTCTTTGAAACTATTACAAAATTGATACTTCAGCACTTTCTTACTCTTTTCATTATTCAAACCCTGACTGGAGGATTGAGTTGTTTGTACAGTAGTTGGTAAGACATTCAAGTGCTCACTCAGAACATAACTAAAGTTAGAGTCAGATTATTGTTATAAGGTGTTAATGAGAGGCTGGCTGACAGCTTCTAGAGTTACAAACAGGAGTGGAAAGAATTCTGACTTTCAATTATACATTAATTAAATACTACAAACAATAATGAAATAAATATAAGCAAACTATAAGCAGATCTAAAATGACTTAATATCAAATAGGACAGAGAAGAAATAGGAAAAAAACATGGCAAAAAGTAGGGTCACAATATTATACATAACAATTGAAACCATGCAAGGGCAAAAGAATAAGTAATATAGACAAAATATTGGGGAAGAAATATGAAATTGGACGAAATATGGTTAAATATAAAGACATTTCAGTAAAGTGTTATATAGAGATAATTCTAGACCTTACATTCACGTATGTTATAGTTTCAGGTTTGATTGCCCTCGCCTAAGAAATGATTTCTCAATGACAACAAGACTTCCCTCCAATGTTTTGTTATTAGTACTTTTCTTAGTAATTTTCCTTACTAAGTCCTTCAGACTATCTGATACACCTGTATTTTCTTCAATGAGTAAGTGTTTTCCCTTTCTAAAAGTCTCATAACGACCGTGAGCTTAGCCTGCCTTATTGGCATTCACACATTGTCATATGGAAACAGGTTGCTAGGTAACAAAATATTCATGATCTGACTAAACCAATCAGCAACCACCTGAAGCAACATATTGAGTTTAAGAGCGACAATACTACGGTAACATTGTAGATTGTGACATTCCATTTAGAATGAACTGATAAAGAGATCTTTATATTGAAATGAACGAGCACAAATGTAGTTTGACTTGCTGCTGATGTCCATGCATGAAATCTCTAGGTTAGATACCCATTAGTAATGTAAGGTTTCAAATAACTTTGTATTTTCAATACAATATGGACACAACATGCACAGATGTATTTACCACCAGATGGAAGAAAATAAACCAATACAAGTAACAGAATAGGGTTAAAATAATATTGAAACTGAAGATAATATCTACTACTAATGAATACTGAAGGTAATTAAACATATTACTGTGACAGATGGAAGAAAATAAACCAATACAACTAACAGAATAGGGTCAACATAATATTGAAACTGACGATAATATCTACCACTAATGAATTCTGTAGGTAATTAAACATGTTACTGTGACTATCTCTGATATGAAGGATCATTCTTGTAATATCATGTGATACATTAATGTCACTAGAGAAGACATGTTTATATGGTACTGTACCTAGTACACGATGGGTGTGCTAACATAGTTGTGTACATTTAACTGTCTCTAGTTTAGACAACCATAAACTGAGTTTACATTTTCATATATATTTTTCATCGTTATCAGAGCTATTCAACATTAGATGTTTATCCCAGCATTTGAGATTTAGTTTATCTATTTCATAATAAATCCAAGTATTCATGGGATTAGAACCACTGATTAGGAATTATCAGACACTTTCAAATGCCCATAAAACTACCAGTTATTTTGCACTTATTCTTGGATTGATTAAACTAGCTTTATTCTTATTTTTGCCTTCAAACAACTACTCTTTGTGATACATTTAACTAACTACTGGTCCTATGACCTACTGATACCTTTCCCCCCCCACCCCTCAGATGGAAACATTGCTTTGATTGGTATGTTATCATTATTGGAAAACTGTTATTATTTGTTTAGTAAGTTTTTATTGATAAACAATTTAAAGAACCTCAAATGAGCAACTTTAAGTAGTCTGTATGATTTTGGATCTTTTGTTTTGGTTTTGTCTCTAACTTCAAATCACCAAGTTAAGTATTTTAATTAGTCCTGCATTAATACTTCTATAAGTTTAATCTGTACATTTCTTGTGATATTCCATTCTATCATCCTGTCTAGCATTTGTCAAGGGAGACAAAAGAACAAAACTTTTGCATTTTGTAAAACAAACAAATCTCTATGAAATTTCCATCCATGGCATGTTTTAAAAGTTTCCAAATAAATGATAAGTCCTGGGATTTTGGATAAAAAATTGTACAGCAGAATTCTCAACATAAGCCATTTAAGTGCACTGGTCATGCAAACTTAAACCAAAGGAGGACTCAGTGTCAAATAACAACAGGAAACAATATACTTGTACCTGGGAGGATAAGCATCGAATGACGTGTATTTCGCCCTTTTTGTTTCCGCATTGGATACTCATCTTCAAAACGAATGAGAACATATATGTTTATCATAATTTAGAACACTGTATCTGTGTGTACAGGGTTTAGTATATAATTTTGTTCGTTAAGTTATACATGCTTTTGTGCAGATAAGGCAACAGTGCAATGTTAGGACCTGATACTTAACCTGTGGTGATTTTGCTCTTTGTTGTGCCATATTTATATAATGGTCATTGTGTTTTATTTATTGAAATAGCAGTTACCAAAATTAATGAAAGACTGTGATGTTTTGATAGCTAATAAAGGTCTATCAACTATGTGTTATGGGATTCACTTACTTGAATAAGTTGTGCTTGCAGCTGCAGCATATCAGTTTAATTTTTTTTGCTGTTCTGATATTTTTCTCTTGGTACAATCAGCTTTAGTGTGAGGCAGTAAATACACAAAACAAGACAATACCAGCAGTGTCTGCTCAAAATAGTACAGATGGTTTGCATGCAAGGTGCATGACTTACATACTACATTACAACCAATCTTGGACTTACCATGGCAACATGTTAATAATCAAAGGTATGTTTGAAGCACAAAGAACCTGGTGAAGTGTGCATTTTTCAAATATATTAATGTATATAAACTAGTATCTCAACCCAATGAAGACAGTCACATGACAGATGAGAAATTAAAGTTTGATTGGCTCCCTTACCAATCAATATCATTTGTGATTGGTCTTAGAGAGGATTCTAGGAATATGAAGGCACATCTCTCAGCACCTGATTCTTCAATTTTAGTTTGCCACTTCTCTTAGTACTTTGTCTTTAAACAGAATGAATTCCATTGATTAGGGTAACTGTTGCATAAGAACCAATGATTAAAGAATAGACCTGTTTATGTCATAGCAACATATAACAGTTACACTACCCAGCACATGTACACCTTATATATGTTAAGAATGAACTAGCCAAGTGTGTTTTATGCAATACTGTGATAATTAGAATCATAAAATTAAAAGCAAAAATGCAGTGCAATCAATTGCGATGGAAAAGGAAAAGTAAATTGTTGGCTCTCCCCCGTTTCATGCTAGTGACAAGCAAGGTGTCTGCAACATGCATTTCAGGCAAATATTACAGGAATATGTAGCAATCTGCAAAGGTAAAATAAGGCAAAACATGCAGCTCTTAATTACATCGAAGCAGTATCCATTTTTGGTTTTGTTATTCTTTGTATTATCATTATTATTGTTAATATTTTTTAATGATGGAAAAGCGTTAAAGAAGCATAATGAGTTTGATATATGAAGAAATCAGAACCTATTTGTTTGATATCATCTCTAGTACTATCACTATGTATACAAACTTTCTGATTATTTCCAACAGAAGAATTTTGATCTAGTATTTGCCAGATGTTGGTTTTTCTGGTCATTCTAATTGCTGTTCACCCACACTTTAGAAATTCTTCATCGAGTTTTTTTTAAGATCACACAACATGTGGAACAATAGGTGAAAGGTAAAATTGCCAAATTTATCAAAAGTAAACGCATCCAGGCTTTGTGATTCCAACTCTATCAGTGTCCTTGCCTTCTAAAATGCATTCAGTCCTCCCGATACCACAACAAAACTATCTAGGAATAAAAAACTTGCACAACAGTCAAAAGAGGGTCCTGGACAAAAAACAAACCACATCGTGACACATTCTATTCATATGTAATAATATCAAACTCAGCATGCTTCTATTAATATTTCTTTGTTAAAGGTAGAAGATTGATGGATACCTCTTCGTAGGGTGGCAACACTTAGCAGAGAGTGCTCTGTGAGTCAGGAGGGGCGAGGGAAGGAAAACAAGTTCACAGTGAGTATAAACAAGGTCATTAAATCAAACACACCTCCATCATTCACAAAAATGCACATAACTATAATGCAGGTTAGTTCTGGTAGTTTGCCAAGCTCTGGCAAATCACTAAAAATATCAATACATTGATTAAAATTAGACGCTCTCATAGATATTTGTCACCAAAGGATGATACATGTAGCCAGTGAATTGATTCAAAGTAATTTGTGGTCCAGACAATGTTTAATATTATACTAGTGTTAATCACATGCAAAGAGGCAGATTCAATGTTTTCTGGATATAATCAAACTTTGTTTTGATTTAATACCTTTGATAATATCTGACACTTCCAGCCAACTGGACTGCATTGTCAATTGGACATCATCTTGATGCACCAAAATCAATACAAAATACTTCTTTATATGAGTTTCACAAAAGCCACTTCATTTAATTCAAAAGGTGCAATGAACCCAAACAAAAAGCATTCTTCACATTTAAAATGAAATTGTTCTTCCATTTCTGCCTGTGCTGGCCAAATCTATACCTAGCCATAAAGGATTATAAGTTACTTCCATTTAACGGAGCATCAATCAATAGCTTTTCATTCTTCTAAATTGAAGTCATTCATCAGATCTCTGACAATATTATTGAGCATTGCTTACTTTCCTTTATTCTAAGTTTATGTTGGAACATTCCTTGACAAACGTTCCAGATAAAACTACTTTTCACAGGTTTCTAAAAGTTTCTTTCAAACAGTTTTAGGACACACTTCTTATAAACATTGGTGTTTGAACCCTGTCACGGTTAACAGATTGACTCAAGAAACATCAGTCTTTATTCATTAGCAACCATTTCAAGAGAATTAAGATATATCAGAGAAGCACACCAAACTCCCTGGAAAGGACTGTTTAACTATTTAATGTAACTAAATCTATAACTCCTCATTCACACTCGTCTCACTCTTCTCCTAAACTCTGTTATTTATCCGGATCAACTTGAATTCCTTAAAAAAAGGTAAAACATACACTAGCACCTTTTTCTTCCATAAATGCAGAGCTGATTTTCCTTTTCTCTATATCTCTGTTTTCAGAATATATAACTAACCAGAAAGCCAGTCGGCTTTGTGATTCCTTGCCATACAATTTGCTTAAAATTCCAAATAACTATCTGACTAATGTAGAACAGGTTAGTTAAATTTGTCCAAGAATTAAGAGAGAAATCAGGAAAGATCAGAGATTTCCAGAATTTTGTTTTTGAAGGTGTTTACAAGCAAGTTTCACACACACACACCACATGCCATCACCATCGCATAGATTCATTTTGCCTCTGACAAGGAAAACAAATATAGCTTCATTTAACCCCAGCATTCCATGATAATATTAACTTTGAACTCATGCACACTAGTAAATAGACCCTGGATTATCACTAAAAGCAAGGGCAAACTTATTCTAAACTTGTAATATATTTCTTACTATCTTCCCCAATATTCCTTAAAAAACTTACAACTACCTGACTAATAGATCACACTGCGAAAAATATTTCCAATTAAACCAGAAATTCAGATTCACTTTTCAAATGTGCAGCGGTGCCTAAAGGAAAACTAAAATATTCTTTTGATCTGAGATGATATGAGATGAGCCTCAGAATAGGTCAAATTAAAGAATTCAACTATAAATCTTGTATAACTCAATATCAAATTGATAGGGTCCCAGAATTGATTTCCATCAGAATTGATTTCTATTAACAAGAGGTGGTTAGATTTTGGTCTTCCATAACTCAGTCATCCTAAAGATCTCAATTTATCCTACAAGTGCACCCTTGCTTTCTTAATCTGACCAAACCTAATCCCAATAAGCAAGGATAAAGTAAAGTTACCTTGGTACCAAGCTTTGGAAGTTTTCATTAGGGTTAGAGAAGTATTTAAATTTTGCAAAGCTGCCAGAAAGTAGCCCCAACATGATAACACATTCAATTCTTTATGGAGGAGGGAGGGGTAGGGAATGTCTTTTTACATGCATTGTTTCTGCTTAATCTATAGTGAATATTTCAGTAACTAAACCCAGGGAATTGACCTAGTTTGAAATTATATACCGTTCACAGTGCATAGTACAGACACACACTGAAGCTCAACTCTGATCATCTCAAGTTTGTAAGAGGCTTTCAAAATGTATACAATTTGAGGATTTGCAATTCCTGTATTCAAAAAATACCTTTGTTCCTTAATCTGGGACCCTTGAATCGCATAAAACCTTCAAATATAAACAACCAAAGTTAACTTTAACTTCTTCACCTAAAATATGTTACTATCCACTTTCTTGTTGTCTAAATCAATAATTAACATATTAACATAATATATTGCTTGAAACCCGAAATACCTATGAGGAAACAAGGATTGAAACTATAATTATATTTTAGCATCATTTAAAACCTTGGAAGTTATATCAGAAAATAAGCAAGTGACAAATATGTGACTTTCTCCAAGTCTCAATATGAAACAAATGATCGTTTGCCAATGAATTTGCTCAGTATGTTAATATATTCTGGGTGCAAGATGAGCAATTACTATGGTTGCTTCTGATAGTCAATGATTGTAGAAGCTCATATTCTTCAAGCTACCCAAAGTAACCTTTAACTGTATTTTCATGACAGCATGCAGTACTGAAAAATACCTTTACTCCCAAAACTGGGACTCTTGAATCTCCTAAAACCTTCAAATAGAAACAACCAAAATCAAAACATTATGCCTTGGCCTTATGAGTAAACATGAACCACTTTGAAACTACACAAAATGGCTGACTCATTAAACTGAGTATTTGAATCCCTTTTCATTTCCTGGTTTAAATTAATATCCTTAATAACCTTTCATGACCTAAACACAGTATACACAGACGGACAAATATACACCGTTAGTCTCAGTATACACAGACGGACACATATACATCGTTAGATGGTATTAACACAGGGATGACGAAGGTGGCGATGGGAATGTGGTCAAATACACAAGGATAACAAATGTAACAACATGCTACGTAAATAAGCTCAGCATCAATCATTTTCACACAGACAAAATTCATACCTCTCTTATCGCTCACTAAGGGCACAGACAATTTGTACATTTGAACAATTTAAGGATGTTTAAGGATTGCTTGTTTGCAGCAACGATGAAACAAAACTCAAGAAATTTGTTGTGGAACTTGCTTGATTTTATTTCAAGGAAACTGCTATACATAGGTAGCGGAATTTGTGATGTTTTCGAAGACTTGTTATATCTATCTACTTGACACAAAGCTCAGGGAAGCTTGCATTGTTTTAATCAGTATTGTAAGATGAAGGAGGATAGAGAACAATGGTAAAAACTACTGGTTAAATCAATGTGTTAACAAATTCAATACTGGGTACCAAACTGATTCATTGTGGCACTACAGACCTAACATACACCTAACACCAAGCATACAAGCTCTCTATAAGACCAAGCATGTGATTGTCCCTGTTCACCAAAACAGAACCACACACCCATGCCAGCACCACCTGAAACCCCTTACCACCGTCACCAGGATGTTAGTGTGATTCTTTATTTCATATTTTCAGTGAGTTTTCTAATATTGTCTAATCTAACACAGTAAGAGCTATGACCCTAATTCTCTCTCTGGAGATTAACAGACATCTGGAGATTAACAGACAATCAACCAAAGACCGATCACAAATTTGATGTGATTTATTTTTGAAGTTGCTTCACTTCTAAGTCTCTTCTCCAAAGTAGTAATGATCATGTTAGAATCTTTTCTTTTTGTATTCTTATTGACAAAATATCAGAGCATCAGCTATCATTTATTTGCTCACATGTGGCAAACCTCTTCCTTACTTTGATGAAAGCAAAACGACTTATTTACTGTTCATACTAACATCTTTAGAACCAATTATCTGAAACATAGTACTTAGCTATTATTTGCCAGCCTCCAAACTTACTTGGCCTAAGGCTCTGGATGGACTTCCCTCCACTGGACCTTAGCAATCCTCTTTGTAGAAGGGTTCCACCCCGTTGATCATGTTGCTTGCGGGAGCCTATTATGGGAGTCCTGTCTGCTCCTTCGTTAGTAGCAGGCATGATAGTGTTGAGACTAACCAGGGAGTCACTCTTGTAATAACTCCCGTATGGTGTGTTCAACACTACTGTTGAAAAATACTTTTCTTGCTCTAGGCTTTTACTGGTGCTGGTATCAGAAGCTCCTGAAAAAGGAATAGAAAAAACCCAGTGTCCATTTTGTTAAGGGTAGACACCATTAGATGGTTGCTGTAATCATTTCTTGGCATTCTGTAATAAATAATTATGATTTATTATTTTAGGTTTACAGTCTTGTTCAGGGCCAAGGCCCTCTCACATGACTTTACAACTTAACCCTGGTCATTGGTAACTTGTCACACCTACACACCAAAGTGTGCACAATTCAATCAATCTCTCCTGGGGCACCACACCCATATGTCCCCCGGGGACTTCCCATAGGGTGCAGCCACAAACCGGTGCACGCAACTATATTTACAAGTCACCTCGCAAGTCCCCAAGAGAGGCAATGGGGAATAGTGCCTTGCACAAGGACACAACGCAATCATCTGGCCAGGACTCGAACCTATAATCCTTAGATCACAAGTCCACTGCCTTAACCACTTGACCACTACGCCCTCCTAAACAACAGAGCTTCAAAGACAACAACGAGAACATTGTAAACTATGTTCAAAATCAAGAGTGAGAGGGCAAGAATGCACTTAATTGGATTGTAAACAGACTAACTAACACACATTTATCATGAGAGGAGTGATCCTCCACTAAGTAGCAGCCTTTATTCATGGTTGGAGACCAACTGCATCAAAATAGTAAATATGGGCTTAATGGTCTAGCACAGTGGTTCTTAAACTTTTTTAGGCGATCGCCTCTTCGACTATCTTGAACTGTCCCAATGCCTCCCTCCCCGTCCCCTCGACCTACCGATTGTCTGAAGATATGCATATAGGAATTAAAAAATAGCCTACATTCCCTACAAAATGATGAATTTTCTCTCCACAATATTTCTTTCTTTCTCAGTTAACTTTTTCTGTTTGAAAGAACAAGAAAAACCTGCAGAAGGCAAGCTTCGTTGACTTCGCAATCAGTGACAAGCTCAGGGAATACCCCAAATTACAGGCTAAAATTGTGGCGCTATGCACTGATAAGTTACAAGAGATGTCTCTGCTACAATATAATCCAAACGCGAAAGAAGTTGGACCTCGGGGTGGAGTTATTGAATTTCTAATACTGTTTTTGGATAATTTTGGGTCACACAATTTATTTTTTTGTGTTCCCAGACCCCTGAATGCCTTATTGTGCCCTAAATTGCTGCAGTGATGTGTCTTAATCGCCAGGGACCCCCAAATCAGTGCCAACGTGCCCCTACTCCCCATGTACCCTGTAGCGCCCCCCTGAGACTTCAAACGCCCCTCAGCGGGCGGCAGGGACCACTTTGAGAACCACTGGTCTATCATAATTACTAGCATGTAAACAGATGAGAAAGTGACTACTCTTTGCATCGTTAGTAATATCAATTCTCTCTGACAAACTAGCAGCAGTCTACAGATATAATGAATGAAGAGATCACTCTGCAGCCTGACCAGGTTAACTAAAGTGACAGTTTCTTCTCCTACACTCACCAGTAGAGGCATTCTGTGATGACTTGATCATACCCATGACCCCTCTGCCATGAAATCCACTAGACCTAATCAATAGTGACTTTGTCCTTGGATGTCTCCAACAGATACTTGGGAAACGATTCTGGCGATGACACTTGGCTAATCTCCTGATGTTATCATCAGAGCAGGCACCAGGTACTACGACAACTGGTGGATAACTGCAACGGGAAGAGCAAGAAGAGCTCAAAATCAACAGAACTATTACAGAAATTGGAGATATCATCGGACCTAATATGCAACAGCTGCTGTCATACACAAGATGCTATATAAATACAACAATGGAAACAATGGAAGGTAATGTTCTGACAAATAATCAACTTACACTGTTCATAGAGCACCCACCCTCTTGATGAAACATAAATTGCATTTTTCTGGCCTGAATTACAAGAAACAGAGGACAAGTTATACTCAGTATAAAAAAAAAACATCAACCAGGCAATTCTGCTGACCAGGCTAATGGGCAGAAATGGCCCCTTTTTAATAAACATCACTTTTTCAACTCATGCTGGTTTGGATTAAGAATTGGCCATAATCTAACACCAGGCCAGCAACACTAAAGACTTCCCTATAGTTGCAGATTCCACCCAAAAAACACAAACCTCTTGCAGACTTCAAAGTGTATGTTGACTTCAGATATCCTGAATGGAGCCACCGGCACTGACTTCGATTGGGCACCATTGGCATTAGGCAGGCTTCCCAGGCCTAGTCGATGGTAGTCTTGCACAAACAGCCGTTCTATTAATTTTTCCGGTGTTAAATGGTCTCTTGGCTTTAACGTTCCTGTGTCATTCTCATCAATCACTGAAAAGTCAGAGGAAATAAACTTTGAAATTACGAAGGGACGTCATCACGTGTAAGGTATGTCATTGCTAAGTGTATTTGGAAAAGTTTATTTTGCACTTGTGTACATTTCTACTTGTTTAACTTATGCTGCCTTGACAAAGCATTTTTCTGCTACCCCCACCCCCCCCAAAAAAAAAAATAGGGATGAAAAATATCAAATGATTTCACACAATAGGAAGACAGCAAATCTCTTAAACCAGAAGTGCAATAAATGATGCAATTGTGTCTCTTTGTCCAAACATCAAAATACAACAGTACTTAACAACACCTGGCCTACACACACACAAACACTAGTACTCAAATACACATTAAGCCATTAGATAATTGCTACCCTGACAAACCAATCAAAGAGAAAGAAATGAGATAACCCTCAAAACCAAGAAAAAAAACAAAGTATAAGAAAATTAAGCAAAAGCAGAAGAAAAATGGCAAGAAATGAGGTTAGCTCCAGAGGATTGGTTGCATAAATATGAAATGATCAAAAAGAAAATAGGACACCAAACACAATATTTCTTTCCAAATGGCAAAATCAATTTGATCTACACAGCTTCCATACATGATGACTATGTAACTGGTAACATATACTGTTGACTTAGCATGGCAGCTCCAAGGTCTCTACCAAACCCAGCATTATTATACAAAACCTTAAAGACTCAGAATGAGTCAATTGTGAGATATCTGTGTGTGGTAATGACTGGACCCATC
>KN882786.1:89582-108479 GCA_000934455.1 Apostichopus parvimensis
GAGTTCTTTAGTCCTCTACTTGCGTCCAATGGTACTCGAAGACAAACCATCCTGTTAGCATAATGCACTGCTTGACTATATACAATCCCTTCTTCGTTTTGAATGAGTTCATCCTGCACGTCTCTGGACAGGTGAGGCCAACTCTTCAGTTGTTCCGCTGCTATTTCCAGAGCGGTCTTGTCCTCTGGTACCGAGACTCCATTAGTAGATGTGTTGCTTGAATTACTAAGAGAGTCTGAACTTGCAGCAAACCCCTCATTGTGAGCCTGTGAAATAATAACTCATCTTAACTTCAACATATCAAAAGTTTACTTTTATTCGTTTCTGTTATATTCTTATGTCATCCCAGTTTTGATTGTCTTCTGCACAATGGCAAGTGAAATTTGTTCCTCTTTAAAGGTCTTCTCTTGGCTAAATGATGCTGAACCACATGTTGCTCTTCGTAGTGTGGGCATGTAATCATTAATGGACTAGAGACATGTGACTATCAATAATGAACATGAATACGACAGGGTAACATGCTACTGTACTAACCCCATTGTGGTTATCAGCTTGTTACTAGGTGGGCTCTCTAAGAAGCAAGAAAGTTACTATGCACTGTACACTGCACACATGTTTTCTATTAAAGGATGAGAAATACTGGCACCATGGTTACTATAAGCAATCAGGCTGTACAAACTGCTGTACAAGCAATAAGAACAGCCAAGTAGATCACTTCAGGGAAAATATGTGGCCATAGAATCACACATGAAGGAAGAACCTACACGTTACACATCTGCACTGCCTCAGACAACCTGGTCTCACTACTAATGTTAGAGAACACATCTGCACTGCCTCAGACAACCTGGGCTCAATACTAAGGTTCTTAGCCAAATTACTTGTGCATGAATGCATCCTAAAAAGTATTGACAAAGTAATTTTCTGTGCACAAACTGTCTGAACGAGTTGCAATTTTAGTTCTTAAACATCGATCCTGCATATGCAATTATAAAGAAATATCAAAATTAACAGATATTGTTGTACAAATGAACTCTTCACAACACTGATACGAAGCAAGCGAAGATATCAACCATCTTACTCAAACTAACCTCTTTATGATTGCTTTCTGGTAAATAGAGAGCTTTAATGTTAAGCTCCACATCAGCATAGAAGGCTGTTTCCCAGAATTGAGTACTGGCCCAGACTGGGTGATCCTGAGTACAGCTATAGGCAAACTGAATCACTCCGGGGCAAAGTTTCTGTTGGAACATCAAATGTTGACATGTTCAGTACAGTTGGTATATATATACAATTGGTAATACATAGGATCACACTGCTGGTGAAGAATGTTCACCCAGACAATGCTAAGAAGCATATTGTAATCATAAGAGATTGTACTAGTACATGAAGTATGTACAATGTTTTGTATTCTTGGCACTGTATAGGTGTCTGTGTTTGTGACTGTAACTGTTCAAGGCTCATACAATCTGCTACACTGATTATGAGAGACAAGTTGTTATTGGTGCTGTGACTGCTTCCAGCAGAAATCCTTTTTTAGTGGTTTGAAGGGCCAAACAAAAACACCTATAGAAAACAACCTCTGATGAGTCTATTGCCATCAAGACACATGTACTGTAGGCCTAGCGTATTGATTAGTGCATTAATTCTGTGTGGTAGACATTATTAGTGTTGTGTGTACCAAGATTGTACACCGTACTTAGTCCTCTTCTTACAGACTTACACAAAAGATGAAGATTGTAAACTATCAGTAAATAACGCTAAGTTAATCAGCGATATTTGCCCATACCGATAAATGATGGAACACTATTAATAAACTCCGCAAATACACAGTAAATACTACCTATCCTGGACTTCCTCATTAATACTTGCCCTTTGACAGTAATTTTCCCTTTCATCTTTGGTAAATCATCAATACATTTGCTTCCCTTTACTGCAAAGCAATAGGCTTGTTATGTAACACATATGGAACCTCACAATGTAAAACTTAAGTAGATCAGACAATGAGGTTTCAGTTTGTGGGATAATAAATGGACACATTTTATGTCTAACACTTTTGTTTTTACTTTCACAATCAGTTTAATTTTCGCCCAGTTCTTTCATAACTAGTAAATAAATAGCCCAAACTGTTAAGTTTATTAGCATTCACAATACCATGTGCTATTGAATATGATGTATGGTTTAATCATTTACCAGAAGACTAAAGTATTACACTTACAAAAAGAAAATGACTTTAGCCCCATCAAGCCAACATTTGTTCCTTTAAAAAAATTACTCTGATGTAATGGACATGGGTTAGTAATGGCTTTGTAACATTAAGCATGTATTGTTTGCTGCAAAAAGGAAATAAATAACACTTAATAAAACTATTCAAAATTTTTTTTTAAAAATTAGGGGTGTTATAAACTTAAAATTAAAGTTTTTTTGGAAGGCCATAATTCAGTTTTTTGGTTGCTATGTGTATTAAACATTACTTCAAGGCTTGTTTGCAAGGTAAGTGGTCTCTTAATACCTGTACTTAATAGCTGTGAAACAAAGCCTCACCCTCTGTTAAGCTCTTATCTTGAATATGAAGAAACCAAGAAAAGTAGAAATTGCATTTTATCACTTTATGCTGAAACATTGGGATGCTGTGTTTGTCTGAGACCTCTAATTTCAGAGAGAATGACTTACCCGGCAGAAAGCTGTTAACAATGGCAAGATTAACATAACAAGACTGTATTCTTCAGTAGAGGAATCCTCCTACACAGAGAAAAGGACAGAATTTAATAATAATTATAAGCCATGGATCACTTCAAATTTCACATGTTATCAACACGGTAGATTAATGTCAATAATTGTTAATGTTTTTTGACATGTGGATGCTACTGTCACACAGTATAATAATTGTTTTACCTGTAAAGCACAGTTGATTAACCTAACCACCATATCAAACTGTTGTCCTTGTAGGAGAGCTCTGTTAGCGTCTACTTGGGCAGTTAACTCTTGGCATAAGGCTTGACGGGCGATCCGACTTTTCAGGGATCGAAGTACTGCTGGGAAAAGCTGTTGAGGAAGAGAACAGAAATATCTCACCTTTATAAATAC
Organism: Apostichopus parvimensis; assembly: GCA_000934455.1. NCBI lineage: Eukaryota > Metazoa > Echinodermata > Holothuroidea > Aspidochirotida > Stichopodidae > Apostichopus > Apostichopus parvimensis. The sequence continues at coordinate 92,667 of KN882786.1, forward strand.
CTTTCTTGTGTGTGTGTATAGGACACACAGTTTGATATAACCAGCTACTACGGGACAAAGAGTGTATTGTACAGTAGGGTTCCTGCATAATAAATGTTTTCTGGACTTTTATTAATTGGGTATCATGATCTAGGAAACAACATGCATTCTTTGTTAGTTCTATCATTGTCATTTCATGCATTTTCTTTGACAAACTCATTCAGTTTGACAATCTCAAAGCATTTGTATCAGTCCTTGAGTACCTATCTCTTAAGTTTCTCATCATCACCTGCCTCAGAAAACAAAAGCTTATTGTTACTTCCAGAGACAGCTTCAGGTCCAAGTCTAGTCAGTATGGTTTGATGGAGAAGTGACTACACAGACATCTCTCATTCATCTCGTTACTGTCCGTTAACGAGAGGGACCTGATACAGCATGGTAGGGTTGAGAAGACTTGGGTTACTTTTCGTTACATCCAAGAGGCAGCTACAGGTCCAAGTCAGTCATGATTTGATAGGGAAGTGACTACACAGACATCTCTCATTTATCTTGTTACTGTCCGTTAACGAGAGGGACCTGATACAGCCTGGTAGGACTGAGAAGACTTGGGTTACTTACCCTTCTTGCGTCGAGTAACTTGCTCTCAAATATGAAGGAGATACAGGTCCGGAGCACCTCCAACCGTCTGGCACTATTGTTCAAAAGATTGATCTGTTCCTCCAAATTGGGCAAGGGTGGCCCTACAGGAACCACCTGGGCCTTGGGTGCTTGCAGTTTGGCAATCCTTGGGTTCATGCTCTGCACCAACTACGGGTAAAAACAGTACTAAATATCTTGACCTTTGACCTTAATAGTACCATTGCATAACTAATTGTAAGCAACAAACTGAGTTGTTAGTCTTTTCCATTCACCTACACTGTATTGACAATGCATTCTAAAGGGGAGTTAAATTGGATACAAGTACCTATATCATGCAATGAAAGACTGCCCAATACATTTCTGTATGTATCCCCCCAAAAAACTGGTGCAGATAATTAGCTTGTTATGAACTCTGAGTGCAGAATATTTGACCAATCGTTGTATACTATGAGTATATCAATACATGACATATTTGCAATGATTCTGCAGTTAATGTCTCTGTCTGTGAATATATATAGTGTTATCATGTCTCTGAAGAATGTTGCTATGGGTTTAAACATTTCATTGGAGCCTGATAAAGTGATAATATGAAACAGCTTCAGTCATCCCTCTTGACCATTCTCATGTTATTCTGTCCCTCATCAATGGTTGGTTGTATTTAAACACTTGTGTATTGCCTGATGAGATAGTAGTCCCATAATGTGAACATGGACCCTTCTTGACCACTCTCATGTTATTCTGTCCCTCAAGTATGGTGTGATGTATTCAAACACTTGTGTATAGCCTGATGATATAGTAGTCCCATAATGAGAACATGGACACTTCTTGACCATTCTCATGTTATTCTGTCACTCAAGAATGGTGTGATGTATTTAAACACTTGTGTATAGCCTGATGAGATAGTAGTCCCATTATGAGAACATGGACCCTTCTTGACCACTCTCATGTTATTCTGTCCCTCAAGTATGGTGTGATGTATTCAAACACTTGTGTATAGCCTGATGATATAGTAGTCCCATAATGTGAACATGGACCCTTCTTGACCACTCTCATGTTATTCTGTCCCTCAAGAATGGTGTGATGTTTTTAAACACTTGTGTATAGCCTGATGAGATAGTAGTCCCATAATGAGAATATGGACCCTTCTTGACCACTCTCATGTTATTCTTTCCCTCAAGAATGGTGTGATGTATTTAAACACTTGTGTATAGCGTGATGAGGTAGTAGTCCCATTATGAGAACATGGACCCTTTCTTGACCACTCTCATGCAGATCATTTCTTCTATCCCTCTGGAATGCTGTCATTATGATTAAACATGTATGATGTATGTGTAGACTGATAAGGTGGAAGCACTGTAATTAGACATGCATACCTCTTGAACACTTTGATATGATAGCAATATTTGTGTAGACTAAACATGTATGTATATTTATGTATATGTGTGTGTATATTTATATATTTTGACCCTGTCAGTAAAATAAATGAATAATTGACCACCCAAGAGCCATTATGCAATGCACACCATTACAAACATATGTTTAACTTTAAGTCACTTAAGCAATCATAATAGCATAGCTAAAGAAGTCATTTACATGGACAAATTGGTATCCAACAATAATTGCACACTATGAAAGAAAATTCTACTGAAAAATCATCTTACAGGCTACTAAATGAATTTTTTTAAATGTTTCCTGGATTAAATATGAAAAAAAAATTGCTCTCTTGAGAGTAACAACCAGCAATTTAAAATCAACAAAAATCACAGCAAAATAATCTGTAGCTTGGGAGTATTTCAACAAAATATTAGGAGAGTGCAACAAAAAAAGTTTCACATCTGATGATCAACTGGACTTTGGGAATTTGACATTGGCTGCTGTTCCTGCAATCAAATCTGTGTGCAACAGATCATGATAAGAGGGGCGAGGTGGGATGATGAGCAAAATAGAATTGGCTGCAAGCGATTGCAATTTGGGCTGCTGCATCAATCTGCGCACACAACTAAAAAAACAACAAAATGATGTCCCGCTGCTCACGGTTAGCATGCTCTCTCTCCAAACAGAATCAGACCTTCACTACTGCAGCATTCTGGCCAGTTTTCATATCTCGATGATGGCAATTAATCATGTTAATAAATAATTTATTAGTTTTTGCTGGCAGTGGATACATGTTAACTCCTGTACACAGCAACAAAGTATAGTTCCAACAGAGTTGGTCTGAAATCATGAAAATTGCGGCAAATCCCATAAAAATCCATCAAAGATTGACCATTTTACAAGTCTTTTCTTAATTCTAGTTTTATTCATGAATAAACATTAGCTTATTTATGTACATTGAATGATGTAAAGTGAGTGACTGCCTAATTTTCTGTTCTGTTATTCCTTTGGTTTTACAACCTTCGTTTCAAGGACACTGAACACAGGTTTGTGGTCTAAGGCGATTTGTTTGAAATAGTTTATTGTCTTCTTTGAAAAGAGGAACATCACATTATTCAAATGAGATACGTGGGCTTGTAATTAGGGGTTAACTTATTAAGGGCTAAAATAAGAAATTTTGATTAGCTGAACACTCCACGTCATAGTTTGCACATATTTAATGAGTTTCCCAGATATATAAAACTTCAAATGTGTGTATCTTGGAAACGAAGAGAGCTTTTGAAAATTTCAGCAGATTTGGATGAGACTATCACACACAACAATGTACTGAATATGGGTGAGTTAAATTGGCTAGGTGTCCGAGGTACTTTTGATAACTCAAGGGTGCACAAAACTAACTTTAGACTGGCTACTTGACATTTGTAAGAAGTAAACCGTGCCACGATGTACTACAAATACAAGACAAAACTCTTGGGCTGACCTGACCTGGTATTTGGGGTTGGATAGGAGTAGGCAAAATGGAGGTGGGTTGGTCACCATACTCTTCTCAAAATGAATAAAACTACTCCTCATTTTTGTAAAGTATTTCTTTGCCTTTTTATGAACATAGCTCACATTTAAGTAATCTATGTATTAGTTAACGACCTGACTGTGGACTCTATTATTTGTAACAAAGTAGAACTTTAACTACAATGCTTAAAATCTACACTTCTCTGATGTCATACTGTACATTTGACCTAAACCTGTTATGACCTCACTCTTCAAATCTGCTACACATGTATGCAACAACAGCAGCACTAATATAAGGAATAGGTTATCAAATTAAAAAGGATGAAAAAAAAAAAAAAAGCCAAAACATGAAAAAGCCAAAATAACTTGCTTGAATAAGATGTCTGCATCACATTGACAGATAAAATAAGGAATTAGGACACAAATCACAATTTATGAACTAATTAGCATGTAGAGCTGTATTCTCTGCTCTTTGAATGTATATTTTCATACGTTATACTTTAAAGCAGCATTTTGCATTTTGTCGCCGTTTTCCACTTTTTTGACAAGTCCATCAAGTTTTTTACATATATCAATTACAAAACAGCAAACTAAGATATAAGCCAAGTTTTTTCCCTGCCAAAAGCGTTAATTGGCGAGTAAATAAGGACATTTGCAGATAATGAGAAAAGTGTCCTCCCACAAATTACACATTTCCCCCAACCCACTAGTTTGAATTCAACCAATCAGAGATGCAGGTTTAGTTATGAGCCGTTGTTAAAAATATATTCAAAACCGTCCAGTTGGTAACTTGGTACAACCAGCTCCCTGGTACTCTTACAGCTCCCTGGTACAACTGCCATAGACAATCTTACACAAATCAAGCATGGTGTTGTATTACGTATTGGTCAATGACGTTTGTAGCTTTTCAATATTCATATTATGGGCGAGGTTTATTTGGATCCCAATGGAACATATCTTCGATAAAAACAAAGTTGAAAGTTGTAAATTTTTCGACTTTCATGCCACCATTTGAAGTAAGATTTGAATAGATAAACTAGTTATGTATGTCGTTATGGCATCGTGGAATCAGTGAGGTTGAGAAAAACCATAGAAAAGGACGCAAAATGCTGCTTTAAGACAATTCCTAACACAGAACCAAATGCTTTGACCTTTTAGAAGAATTCATGTGTGTTCGGCAGCTACTGTATTATAGGAGGACATGAGTTCTCTAGAACTAATGCTGTAGAATTGATGATTAATTGACAGTGAGGATCAATGGTGCATGAGGAGTGCATTGATAGAGGAAGTCACTGCAGTTATTATATGCTGCTGGAAACAAAACACTGTTAATGATATGAATGAACCGGTGGTGCAGAGACAATATTGACATTGGAATGAGGAAAAAAAAACCACACACACAACATGAAATGAGCAGAGATAAAACATTTGGACTGTAACATCTGAGAGATGTTACTCTTTAATTGAGTGTCGATGCTAAATTTGAAATAGTTGAAAACATTGGGGACTGTAACATCTGAAAGATGTTACTCTGTAATTGAGTATCAAAGCTAAATTAGAAATAGTTGAAAACATTGGGACTGTGACATCTGATGTTGAGTGTCAAAGCTAAATTAGAAATAGTTGAAAACATTGGGGACTGTAACATCTGAAAGATGTTACTCTGTAATTGAGTATCAAAGCTAAATTAGAAATAGTTGAAAACATTGGGACTGTAACATCTGAAAGATGTTACTCTTTAATTGAGTATCAAAGCTAAATTAGTAATAGTTAAAAACATTGGGACTGTAACATCTGGGAGATGTTACTCTTTAATTGAGTGTCAAAGCTAAATTAGTAATAGTTGAAAACATTGGGACTGTAACATCTGAGAGATGTAACTCTTTAATTGAAATCAAAGCTAAGTTACAAATAGTTGAAAACATTGGGACTGTAACCTCTAGAAGATGTTACTTTTTAATTGAGTTTCAAAGCTAAGTTAGAAATAGTTGAAAACATTGGGACTGTAACATCTGAAAGATATTACTCTTTAATTGAGTGTCAAAGCTAACATTAGAAATAGTGGCACAAAGTAGCACAGGCTCAAATGACAGAGGTGTTATGAATTATTAAACCAAACTGTAAACTTATATTAGTAAATAAAATGTCCCAAAGGAGGAGCTATAACTGTGAAAATGCTTTTGTTTTTTTCATTATTGGATGTAGCAGCTTTGTCAGTGCAGTTACTTCAACTATACAGATCCAGTCAGTTGCTTACATTCTGAAATCTCACTCATATCACAAAGTATAATACAATAATACATTATTACTGGGTATATTTGCATTAATGGCTTACACACGTGTGTTTCCTTCTTAGAGCACATCAGCAATTGTTGCTTTGTCATTTATTGCAGCTTATATTACCAAGCCCTCCAATGTATTTTGTGATGAATTTTTGATGAAAAACTGAATTTTACCAAAAAAAGAGAATTCCATTTTAATGACCCCCTCTTAACTTAACCTGCTGAATGCTTTGGGAACATGCAAATTGATGGACAACATTTAGGACAGACAAGCAAATATTTCTCACCAAATCTTCTAGATTCTGCTTAGAGCAGGGCGACAGCAAGAAATGGATAGCAGTGGAAAGAAATTGAAAAGACAGGTGAAAGAATGACATGGCTTACAACGGTCCCTGGAGGAACAAATGCCCTACCAGTCCTTGTCTACCATGGATAGGAACACATGCCCCTAACTTGTCTACTATGGATAGGAACACATGCCCCTAACTTGTCTACCATGGATATAACACATGCCCCTGGATAGGAACACATGCCCCTGGATAGGAACACATGTCCCTGGATAGGAACACATGCCCCTTGGATAGGAACACATGCTCCTTGGATAGGAACACATGCTCCTAACTTGTCTGCCATGGATACAAACACATGCCCCTCACATGTCTAAAATGGATAGGAACACATGCCCCTTACATGTCTACCATGGATAGGATCACAGGCCCCTAACTTGTCTACTATTGATAGGGACACATGCCCCTAATTTGTTCACCATGGATAGGAACACAGGCCCCTTACTTGTCCTCTATGAACACATGCCCCTAACATGTCTACCATGGATAGGATCACAGGCCCCTAACTTGTCTACCATTGATAGGGACACATGCCCCTAATTTGTTCACCATGGATAGGAACACAGGCCCCTTACTTGTCCTCTATGGATAGGAACACATGCCCCTACATCGTCTACCAGAGGGACTCTAAATCAGGGGTGGGCAACCTACGGCTTGCGGGCCACATGCGGCCTGACAGTGATTTTTTTTGCGGCCTGTGAGATGTCTCATGAAAAAGAACAAAAATCAATCTATTTTACATCATCAAAAAACGAGCTAGCTGCTTAGAATTTATTGGCACTAATGATGCTGTCTGGTAGGCCTAATATCCCCATTAATTATCAACTGTACTGTATTGACATTATGTTTTTGTGAATACAGATTAAGTACACACACCTATTGCTTGAAAGTCCTCGGAATCAAAGGTTTGAAGTCAACAGCAGGTCGTTGGTTAGGTGCGGCCCAGTCAATTTTTCACCCCTTATATCTGGCCCATTTATTCAAAAAGGTTGCCCACCCCTGCTCTAAATGAAAGGACTCAACAAGGAGGCAAAGTGCCAAAATGTACTTTAACTTTGTTATGACTTATTCATATCTCCCTGGAAAAAAATATAAAAAAACACAGTTTGAACGTTTTGAAAGATGTTTATAGGTTTAAGGTATAATATTTAGCCTAAGATGTTATCTCAACCAGATCATGTTTCAAAACAGAAGAACAGCAATCATTTTGATGAACAATGAATGAAGGTAAACCTAAGGTTTGGTACCACACTCATTTGCACTGACATTTACCCTACTAGTATGATAACATTCAGATACATAGGTGTGCAACTCATGCTACACTGTACCTTAAATCACTAGTATTGTAATGTTACTTGCAGAAGCAGCATACACAAAGCAGTCTTGTTAATCAGCTAACAATTTGAGTTGAACACATACTCGGCTAAATCAATGACAAACAGCCACAACCAAAGCAATCTCAAGTCTGTGATTAATTTTTTTGTAAAATCTCTTTTTTAGCAAAAAGTAAAAAACCTCTGACCCATTATTACATAGATAAGCCTTTTTATTGTTAATGATTAGCATTGTAAATTATTGATTACCTAAGATAATTATGAAAAACCACTGACCTATTATTACATAGATAAACCTTTTTATTGTTAATGATTAGCATTGTAATTTATTGATTACCTATGTTAATTATGAAATAACCTCTGACCCATTCTTACATAGATAAGCCTTTCCATTGTTAATGATTAGCATTGCAGACCCAGAAAGCAATGAATTGATGGAAAGAAAAACATCTTTAAAGATTGGTCTGTTAGATGGCAATAGAAACCACACCACTGGCTAAATGAAGGTAAAATATGTCACCCTATGGGCAAGAGCGAGGCTCTTGTAGCTGCTTGGATTATCTATATCACCAACAGACCAACAAACAGATGACAATATGATAAGAAACAAATACATCCAGGGATTAGACTCACTGTTCACATTTGCTGTGGACTTTCTATATCAGTATATGTTCCGATATGAAAATTGATACATATTTAGTACGAAGAGAATTCAAGATTTGCTTTCAGTAAAGCCACTCTTGTCTAAGCTTCCAAAAGACAATACATAGTATGTAATGAGCTCAGACCACAGGGGTGACTGGAAAGTGCCAAGAGGTTTTAGTCCGGGAATTTTCCATTTTACCCCACACTCAACTCTAGCATGAGTTTCTCCAGTAAGTTTGAGAGCTTAATATCTCAAGCTCACCAGTTTAAATTTTGACTAAAGATTTTAAGCAGATGTTTTCTTCAAGTTCTAACCAGTACTAATATACTTCTTTTAAAAGGCTTCTAAGCAGCCTCACCTGTTTACATATATGGTATAATAATGTTCAGTCAGCAAAACCTTGCTAAACAATGACGAGGAAATGTTTTGCATGAGTATTAAGGAAAAATGGAGATGGGACATCGAAAAAAATAGATGAAAAAAAGAAAAGAGAGGGAAAAGAGAAGAAAATGAAGAGAAATATTTCTAGTTTACATTATTTTTGCGACATTAAAAGAAGCCCCGCTTGGGATACATGTAAGGTCCACTTGTTCTATAACTGAGCTTATACAATTTTGATATTCTAGGGTTTGACTATTTATTCCTAACAATGGTAGTAGTGGTCCATTCAGTTGAGCCTAGTTTCCTGTAAGCACTGTATCATGGTAGACACAATAGCTGGTTGCTATGGTAATTCTACTCCTGATACTCCTAATGCACAGTATATACAGTCTTAACAAGGTAGGGAAGGAGGGTAGGGTCAGTACAGTGTAAACATAGGGCTGAACACATATTGTTCTCAATCTGCTGAGCTTGCCTTGAAATAAAAAGAAATGATCAGATTCTTCTCTTTAAATATCAAAGAAAAGATGGGTTTGGTTGGTAACTAAGGTTATGGTTGGTAACTATGGTCGGTAACTATAGGGAGGGCAGCAGATACTTACAGCCTTAGCCATGCCATCATCAATCACCTCTGCCACCTTGACAGGGTCAAGAAAAGGAAAAGGCTGAACTTGCTTGGAGTACACATCCTCTGAAGGCTGTGGGATCTTCTGTAAGACTGGAGACTTGTTTGGTATCTCCTGTAGAAGATAAAAAAAACAAAACTGGGCTTAGACTTTTCGTTCTCCACTCGTGTGGCTTGAAACTGCGGACTCTTCAAAGAGTCTGCCCCAGAAATAAATTTAAAAAAAAACAAATATACAAATACAAAAAATACAAAAAAAATACAAAAGAAGGGACAAAAAACAATAAATCAAGTGCCCCAGAAATTTAGCCGCAGTTCTTCCTACCCTCTGCTTTAAAAAAACAAAAAACAAAAAAAAGAGCCGTTCCATCCACAAAAAAAAAAAAAATTTTTTTTCGCAGGGATGACTTTTTTTGGCGTCAAACCCGAAATTGCTCGTTGGAGAAGAGGATGCATTTTGCATCCTGACCCCCGTACACCTGGTATATATATCACCTTCATAAGAACATACTTTGTGCAGATCTTGTCTAACATTCATGGCAGAGAGATCTCAAGTCACCTCTAAAGGCAGGAAGAAATAATTTCTGTACCTTCTTTAATCTATCCAACTGAAATAGCGCTCTATCAAGGAATGCCATGCTATAGACTAAGGAAACTGATTATTTGAGAGACCTCTCTTAATGTTATTACTCACTTCACTACTTGATCCCAATTACCATTTTATATTACAAAGTCATGACAGGTGGTATAATTTGGGCTTATCAAGTAATAATTTCTCGATTATGAATCACCATGGCAACATGGTGGTGACCTCCTTTTGATTATGTGCAAACAATTACATTGACTTATCGTAGTCTCATTTAAGTTATATTTGCTCATTAAATGGAAACACAGATACCCTCTTGTGATGTATGCTGTATCATCCATTTCACAAAGTATCTTTGACTGACTGGTGTGCTTGAGCATTGCTGGAGTATATATTACTATCTACTCAACTGGATTGCTATTGCAAGTAACAGTCACTTTCAAAACCTTTCATTAAACACTCGAATGATCATAAAATTTGCCTGGATAACATTTCAGAAATGTTCAAAGTGGATGCTAAAAGTAAAGTTGATAATGTTTAAGTTCACAATAACAACCAACCCCTATATGTAGATCTTAATAGTGCAAAAATGCCTCTCTGGTCTTCACTATGTTGTCATAGTGAAATTAACTAGTTCAGTATCATGCCATCTGAAACCACCAAGAGATGCTTCTTTTTACTTTCCCTGGATTGTCCCTTTACTTAGCTCCTACCAAACAAACAGTAGAAGGATACTCACATTATGAAGCAACTGGTCTGCAACTTCATCTATTCTCTTCAAGGTTTTCTCTGGAACACTGCCCTCTCTATTGATTATCTCTTGTATATTAGCTACCAGCTGTAAAGAAATGAAAACATCAAGTAGTAATGTCCCTAAATGAAGCAGAGGCATGACTAAAGGGTTACTACTCCCTAACCTATCCAATTATGAAGATTATCTCTTGTATATTAGCTAAATTTGGTACTTGGATCAAAAACAATTAAATTTGAGATCTTTGTTAAATATAATATATATATATCTGCATGGTCATGGTTTGGAAACTACAGGAGATTAAAGGTGCCATAATGTTCAACATATCAGCTATCCAGCAAAGTGTAATTTTTACCTAGGAGGACATAGAAACCACATTGGTTTGCCAATTTAGTGCATTTAAGTCAATGGGGACATTATAGGGAGTATGCAATACTATACTGCATATACCTACCAAAGCACTCTAACCTGGTAACCTCCAACTCACAGGTCATATGACTAACTTTGAATAATACTTCAGAATGTTTTTTGATGAAGTCTATTAATTATTATCTTACCTGAAATTGTTTAGGCCAGTTTACTACCACAGATGACAATGATTTTCACATAACACTAAAGGTGATATTTGTACTTCTATTCAGGCTAAAATCTCACTTCCTGTAAATTCTCTCTGAATATCAGCCAACATGTTATTCAACCATGATGTTTGATTATGTTTTAGAAGTTTGTTACTTACTATCCTTTTAGTTTGTTGTTTAAAGGAACATGATGATTTTATTGGTTATAATGCAACTCAACTGAACAGGGAGGAATGACGAATCGTTGCAGTTCAAATGTATAGTCAGTATTGCTAAGTTCGGAACACTGCGAAGTTCGGACACCCCTAAGAAATACAGGATTTCACCATGACAAACTATAGCAAGAGCCAATTTCACGAAAAACTACGAAGCTACAATTATTTTCTCTCTAAAATGACCTGTGTGCAATTAAGTACTTGCATATTTGTCAATAAAGGCAGTTATAGTTTGGGGTGTTTTAACACTTAGGTGTCCGAACTTCGCAGTGTCCATGCTACCTAAGGAATACAATTGTTACCGACCTTATCAAATATATCGCAGAGTCTGTACGGTGGCCCTCGTTCACCGACAAAGGTGTTGAATGACATGCCGTCAACGAGTTTGCTTAAAAATTCTTCGTGTACTAATCCTCTTCCAAATAAAAAACGACCCTGGGGAAAAGAAAAAAAGACATGTGATTTTTACTGAATAGTTTCACTTTCTTATTTGAGCTTGTTGAAAAGTTGGTATTTATGGAATAGTTCCAGTTCCAACATTTAGACCAGTTTGCCATTTAAGACAGCTACAAGTCTGTATTGTGAGATACCTTTGAAAGTCCCTAAAAGTCCCTAACAAGAGATTGTACTAATGCTCTTCGATATACTATCCAGTTTTGGCAGTTAACATCATACAGTATACCTGCGATAAGCTTAGGGGGACAACGCTATTATTTTTTTACACTTCTGCATCTAACAAAGCCTCCTGTTATCCATGTTTAACGATTGATAAGAAAGATTTGTCTTGACTAAATATATAACCAAAACAATGTACTTTTTAACCACTTTGGCCGTTTCACCGTACGTGAAAACTGGAAAGTGAAAACGATAACATTAGGCTTTGCTCATTGTGAGTTCTACGTACATTAGGCTAGTCTGGCTAGAGAACGGTTGAGCCTCGTAACTGTTCAGTTTGCAAACACACCCAATATTATACAAATGCGATAAAATGATGAAATCAAGGCGCTAAATAATTCTAAAATTTCTTTTAAAATGTTTGGCGACAGTCGCAGTAGTTCTACTGCATTACAGTATTTTTGTGATTAGGCAAACATTCTTACGCATATTTGTAAGAAAGATACAAAGCAACTTTCTTCCTGACCACATGTACCATACATGCTAAAATAACCCCTTACAATAACTAAACTCCTGCAACTGTCTAAAGCAAGTCTGATTTCCAGTGACATGCCCGACAAAGTCAATGGGACTTCAGTGTATGATTTACATGTAGTTAAGTCAATGGAGATGCTCCATTGACTTACTGTGTATAATCGTTTGCAACAACGTTCTATCGAAAGTTTTCCCTCGCATATGGTAATCATTGAAACTTGAAGCAAACTTCCAGGATTGTTCTATTTTGCATATCAGATTTTATATTTTGATATCAGATTACAAAATTATGAATATTTTATTTCCCTTTTCTACTTTTCACTTTATTTATGTTGGAGTTGCAACACTGATAATGGTTATAATACCGGTTGTAAAAGCTGCCCCTAACTTTTTTTTTAATTTCGTAGCCAATGGCTACTATTTTCCCCATTCTGTAGTCTGTACAGCACTGCCATTTACTGTGTTGTGGTGGGATTGCAATATTGCGACTCATCGTTATAAATGTACAGCGCCCCATGTATGTATTACAGTATTCTTCATTTACTTTAATGTGAAATGTTAAATCGTTCATTTACATCTTTGATTGTATTGGCCTAGAAGTTAATAATCATGCATTAGCACCTAATCATATATATGAGGCCAGTTCCACGAAAACAATGAAATAATCGGTAAGTGGCCCGATTGTCACATGAACTCATAACCTATTATCACATAATCGGTCAAACACTACTTTAAAATCTAGTAATGAAATACCTACAGTTTATTTCAAAAGCTGTGATAGTCTTTTTGATTGTAGTATGATAGTAAGGAAGTAACACATGTAATCTTATAGAATGATAATATCTATTACAGCTCTTCCCAGATCGGATATTTTCACAAAGTATTTCCTTACAGAATATATCCTGTAGGATGTGATTCCTGTCGGATATAATCCTATCATGTTTCTCTTATTATTTCTTGTATGTCATCTTCACAATCAGAACTTCTTGATTGTAAAGTATTCAAAGATATAAATATCACCAAATTAGCCTTTGAAGAAGATCCTGCTAGGATCGAAACGTCAGGCCAACATACTTTTACACATTCTCTTACACAGGCTCTCTAGTGGATAAACAGTTTGCTAACAGTTTTATTTTATTTAGAAATATCACCAGTTAAAATCATGTGTTTACTGAGCTTAGCAATAATCTTCCCACAATTGTTCCCTGAAATCTAAGCAGTAAGGAGTTGGAGCCTAACATCTCTTGTCATGAAAACACATAGGACCACGAGTTATAATGTCAAGTTTGTGTATAGATGTAACAACAAGCTTAAATCCTTCAGATAGAGTTTTTTATCCTGGGCTTACAACACCTTGCATATTAGAACTCTGTCAAGAAGTTCTCATGCAATGCTATGGTTAATTATCTACTAATTACATCTTTCTGGGATGAGGTGATGTCACAGCATAAGTACAGAACATTCTACTAGTTACATTGGTAAATCATGTTCATGTTACTGTATTGAAAAAAACAAACCAACTGCACTAATTTCAGCCCAGCCAAACAAAATCAAATCAAAGTATTAAAGTGTCTTAATGACCCTTGACCTCAACCTCAACCGTTTGTTTAGACTCATACAGGACCTCTTCACACTGTATGGTCACAGCTCCTTGACAAGCTTGACAAGGACATTCATTATCCAAACTTGGAGGTAAGAGTTTATTTGGTATTGTGGATACCATGAAGTACTTGGTATCTTAGCTTTAAGTTTAGAATTTTGCATAGAACTATGCAATAATTAATCATTGCCTGTATTCATAAAACAAAATAATTATCAATGTATAACATATATATGACAGATTCTACAGTAAACAATCACAAGATATAGGGATAATGAAAATGGAAGGTCAAACGACAATAATCAGAACACATTCTTTGAGGTCAAAGTCACTGAAGGTTACAAAATGGTAGAGTTTACAATACGCAAGTCTTTAATAAAGAACTTTTCAGGAATCAGGGATGTTTTTTTTTTTTTTTACCTTATTGAAGGTGATAACAGGACTAGGATGAATCCTTATGAAACACAAACAGGACCGGTAACAATCTAACAGTTCTGCTTGCAACCTCAGGATGATTGCACGTATTTGCTTGTCGACAACCTCTGGTCTGGTCGACCCCTTAGGACTAACTGGGAATGCAATGTCAGCTATCTTCAAGTCAGGACTCAATACCTATAATGAAAACAACATAAATCAATCAAACCCAGAGAAGATATCATTAATGTCAGCTATCTTCAAGTCAGGACTCAATACCTACAATGAAAACAACAAAAATCAATCAAACCCAAAGAAATATCATAATAATCATAATTTCATATTCTTATATAGCGCCTTTTCCAAAGGCTCGAAGCGCTTTACAATATTACCCTGGTCAACGATAACCTGTCAAACATAGAGACAATCCTTCCACATGGCAGCAGCTAATCAGCGCCCAGCTGAAGGTTTTATCTCACAGGTCCCCATTTATACACCTGGGTGAAGAGAGGCAATGGAGATAAAGTGCCTTGCCCAAGGACACAACGCAAGGATCTGGCCAGGACTCAAACCTGCAATCCTTATATCACAAGTCCACTGCCTTAACCACTTGACCACAACACTCCCTTATATCAAACAATTGAAAGCAATTATGCAGGCCATGAAAAATAAATAAATAAACTGTTCTTTCAATCTATTCCATTTGTAACAAACAAAAAAGCCTCATAAAGAAATGTACACAACATGTGTAAACTTGTACTGAGCACTACCACACAAATGTTTGATACACACAGATCTTTATTCCATTATTGCACATCTTTTTATAAAGAGGGCCTGAATACTCAGGAACAGAAATGACCAATCCAACAAGAACACAACTGACTCACTATAGTGCAGGTAATACTTAACATTTCATAGTCTTATTGAGCGTGAAACAAAAGAAAAAACAACCTTTACCACACTTAACTAGCTGATAATGCATAAACAGACACTTACAAACCACTGATAGCTCAAGGCACTTTAAAATCCAGTGCAATTATGTCAATACTGTCTTAAACAGAAATATTGACTTGAAGACAATCTCAGACTGGTAAATTTACCCATTCAGATTTGTTTTTATTATCCATATCTCACAGTGTAACTTTCATAAAAGCAAATTAATAGTTTCAATATCTCACAGTGTAACTTTCATGACAGCACATTAATATTATCCACATCTCACAGTGTAACTTTCATGAAAGCATATTAATATTATCCATATCTCGCAGTGTAACTTTCATAAAAGCATATTAATATTATCAATATCTCACAGTGTAACTTCCATAAAAGCATATTAATATTATCAATATCTCACAGTGTAACTTTCATAAAAGCATATTAATATTTACTGCAGACAAACTTGCT
>KN882786.1:126363-137992 GCA_000934455.1 Apostichopus parvimensis
TCGGGTACCCGGTTCCCGATTTTTGGACCCGTGTAAACACTAAAATACACACACAAGCATGTACGCATTTCCCAAAACTGGAAGATTAATGCAACTGAAAATCTATACAGTTTATAAAACCATGAAGGGGAAAAACAATACCTTCAAAAGACTATTCCAACACCACACATAGTTAACAAATTTATATTAGGTTTTTTTTTTTTTTTTTTTTTTTAGAAATAATTTATCTGATATCACATAGCCAAATGCTATGCAAAATGGGGAAACTGCAATACAGACCTGTGCAAAGATGTGTACAGTAGTAGTTTTTGTACATATTGAACCCATGTAGTATGTTCAAAGCTATCAAAATGTCTGCACTACAAATATGCTGTGAATTATAACACAACCTTTGACAAACACAGTGTGATCAGATCTGTAGTATAATACAACCTTCCATCAGTAGTACTACTACTGTGTACATACAGTATGTACACATGTAGACTGTACATATATAATGACCATTCAATAGACGTTGTAATCAGCTTACAATGTTGACAATACACTGTAGCAGCAGCAACAGTACACAGTACTACAGACTGAGAATCAATATCACCTGGGCTGCCACACATGTCATAATTATGAAGAACGTAAACACATCATTTGACATCATTCTTGCCCCACATATTAACATATCTCACTGATCAGAATAACTATGCCGTGACAGTGACTTTTGCCACAGACCGAAATCTTTAAGGAACAAGCATTCCAATTGCACTCAAACTACTCATTTTCTAGAGGGAATAAAGTAGCAAGAAAGAAAGCTTTACAAAATGACTGAATCGCTGTACAGATGAACACCTTAACCCTATTGGTACAGTATATGCATTGGTGATTGTTGCAAACCTCAAAACTGCTATGACAAAAAAAGGTCATAGCCTTTGAAGAAGATCCTGCTAGGATCGAAACGTCAGGCCAACTTATTTTTACACGAAAAAAAAAGGCCACAGAAGTAAATTTGTAAAAAATAAACAGGAAATTTCAAGTCCATCCAAACATTCCTAAGGAAGTTATAGAGTTTACAAATGATTAAATTTTGACAAAAGTGTTCTTTTAAAAACAACATTTTAAAACACATTCCAACAGTTTTGGAACATTGCAATTCACAAATACAGAGCAAGAGAAAACTGGTATGACATCAACCTCGTCCCATTGTTTAATCTGCCTATTCTTTGCCAATTGGCTAATTCCTGTATAAAATAAGTGTCTAATGGTAATAATGTGATTGTGGGCCTGAGAGTATCAAAATGGAAAAAGACAAAGTTGGACATGAGGATGTGCCCTGGTTTGACTGTACATATTCCTAATATAATGCAAAAACAGATAGTGATATAATCACCCCGATCCCATTCACAACCGTCCCAGGTTACAAAACAAAGCTATAATGTCTTGAGGAATTGGGATTGGTCATTACATACAGCACTGCTCTCATTAAATTGGTCATTACATACTGTAGCTCTAAACAAAAGGCGCAGTTCAACAGTTCAAAGAATTACTGTACTAATAAATAAGTGCACGATACAATAATATCATACCATTAACTTTATCAAAGTGGCTAGTTTGTTCCACTAACAGTTGACATATATACTGTAGATACCAGGCATGCAACAAACAACAAGGTCTGATATGTTTGAAGGGTGATATACCCACTATTAGTCAAGGCCAAGCTAGATGAAGGCTGCTTACACACACACTAATTGTAACTGTGTGGTGGTATACATACTGTGCATGTATTGCAGTGTACCCAATTCATCATTCACTTTAGAAGTACAGTACTAGTAGCTTAATGCACTTATTTGTTGTCAATGCCATTTCCTGGTTTCGTACCAGATGATGACTTAAAGGTATTGTGTTCCATGCCATGAGAGATGGGATACAGGGGGACAGTTCAGCCATGAGAGTCTAAATATGATTGAACTTAACACGCTATGGGTCAGGTTCATACAAAGTTTATGGATGTAGTCTAAATGTTTGAAATTAACAAGCTATGGGCAGGTTCATACCAAGTCTATGGATATATTATAAATATGTTTGAAATTAATAAGCTACGGGTCAGGTTCATACCAAGTTTATGGATATACATTGAACTTAATAAGCTATGGATCAGGTTCATATACCAAGTTTATGGATTTAGTCTAAATATGTTTGAAATTAACAGGCTATGGGTCAGGTTCATACCAAGTTGCCAAATACAGCTTGAAATTCTACTTTGTGATTAAAATACAGAGTCCAGAAATAAATATCTCCTTACTGTATGTACAATGATATTCCTGCATTCCAATACTGACACACTACCTTCCATTTACCCTGTATTGAAGGTCTGGCATAAACTATACTTCTTCACAAATTCATTCATTCCTATTTGAATTCTCTTCTCTGACATATTTCCCCATCTGTAATGGCCCAAGATGAGCTGTGACCTTAATGGCCCAAGTTGATCTGTGACCTTATAAAACAAATTCTTTGTAAGCTGTGAATAGTCAAAACATACTGGACATACCAGACAAGTAGGGCATTCAAAGCTTCTGGTGGACTCAAAGCAAAACATGTTAAAGGTATATGGATGCATACAGTTAGCAGAATTCAAGGTTAAGATATAATGCTAAAAAGGACTGTTCAAAGGAGAGCCCAAGTTAAACAGGGATGAGCCTGGGGTAAAAAAAAATCACAGAAGTTTGCAATAATTGCGGTATAGGCTCCAGTTTGCGTATGATACAGTGTGTTAGGATAATAGTTTTGTCCCGAGGTAGAAAAGAAATCACGGATATTCTGCGAATTCGTGGAAAAGCTTATGCCTGGTTAAAAGAGTCTGTACAATTAATAACAAAATAATGAGGCACAGGACACTACAAAATGTGAATGTAGAGTGCTTTGTAGGTTGATACAGTACATACAACACATACATAATATGTTGAAACTACTGTAAGAAGTATAGAACCTTTTGTCTTTACCAAGTCTCTATGATAGATAGCTGTCCCCATCTCCATCACTCCTCTTCCTCTTACAGCCAGGCCCCTGCTCATCACTGCAGTTATTCAATTTACAAGGATGCCCCAAATAGCTGTCACCATCTCCATCACTCCTCTTCCTCTTACAACCAGGTCCCAACTCAATACTGCAGTTATTCAATTTACAAAGATGCCCCAAATAGATGTCCCCACCATCTCCATCACTCCTCTAACCTCTTACAACCAGGCCACTGCTCATCACTGCAGTTATTCAATTTACAAGGATCCCCCAAATAGCTGTCCCCATCTCCATCACTCCTCTCACCTCTTACAACCAGGCCTCTGCTCATCACTGTAGAACTTATTCAATTTACAAGGATGCCCCAAATAACTGTCATGTCTTTGTTGGACAGAGATTATAAACAATCTGTTGTTTTGAAGATTGTCTTTCTGCCTTACAGCT
This sequence comes from Apostichopus parvimensis, assembly GCA_000934455.1. Taxonomy (NCBI): domain Eukaryota; kingdom Metazoa; phylum Echinodermata; class Holothuroidea; order Aspidochirotida; family Stichopodidae; genus Apostichopus; species Apostichopus parvimensis. The sequence goes on from KN882786.1 coordinate 129,814, forward strand.
GCAGCAGTACTTAGATGAACAGCACACACACAGTATTAAATACTTTTGCTGATCCACATGTATGCAGCACAAAAATATCACAATGCATGCACTGTGTGTGTACACAGATGTACACTAACTGTACCTGTAGGGCACCCTAATTAGCACAGGTCTTTGTTTTATTGTCAGTGTGGTACTGTAGTTTTCTCAAGTGCAAACAATGCTACAACAGAGTTCTATCTTCCTGGATTTTCATAAATCACATATTCAGGTGAAATTAAAGTGTGAAATTCTTGTTCACAAATCCCAAACCTTACTGGTTTGGGTACAGTATTTACTAGTGACGAGCTAACCTGTCTCCCCACAGCCTTAGCATCCTCTATCTACCGTGCTTAGAATAACTGATCTTTTAACACTGTGCGCCCTCTACTGTATGACCGGATCCTCCCTCCCCCCTCCCCGGTCAATGCCCTTCCTTCTCATGAGGCCACCTACAGTATAATCCCAAAGTGATTCTCTGCTAAGTACTCAAATATTACATTATACAGTAGCCTGTTCTCAATATTCAGTTGATCTGAACTTCTGAAGCAATCACTAATAAAGCAAACCCCAAACACTGTACTAAGCAGTGTGTGGGTGAAATTTATACAATTTATAATTTATTTGTCATATAGTTTTGCTATTCGTGGTTCCTGCCATACGTATACTGATCAGAGGCAACTCAACAAATTTACATATTGTGTGATGAATAATTACATCATTGCTAAGGCGAATTTGTAATGATCTCAAAAGATTTCAACAATTTATCATATTTTTCTGAATCTGTAAATTTAATGGCAAAGTATGATCCTAGAGGTAGAAGTTTCTAACCATTAGTGAGCTTCTATCAAAACAAGCAAATCAGTTCATATGTTAGTCATTTGAAGTTTATTTGATTGTTTCTAAGCATGAATTGTACCTAGTTCACCTATTTGCTACATTGTTGGTTACTGTACATAGTAAACTAAGAAACAACAGTTTTGTATTTTGAGGCACTTTCAGGAATTATTTCACCCATTTAGCAGAGAAATACAGGAAACATCAATGCAAGCATGCGTGAAGTTAGGGAAAGGTTTCCTTGCTTTGTGTATAGTTTGACACCTGACCTTTGCAGGTATAATTCTCTCCATTTACTGCGGAATTTGGTCAAATCATCAATGAAATCGCATTGCTAAGGGATAGAACTAAACAGCTGAGCAAAATCAGGGAAATTATCATCACCGCTATCCTTTAAAAGAACCTTAAAATGCTCCTTACTACCATCACACATACATCATAACCAACAATCTCTATACCCCATTTGTGTGTGTCTGATTTATATTAGCTTTATATAATGCCCAACACAATGTTTCTTGTTCACACAAGGAGCCACCTTTTCATCTTTCCATCTTTCCTTACTTATTCTCAGCAGATTTATTAATTATGTACTGGACACCAACCTATAGTTGAAAGCAATGGACATTGCTGGTGGTGAATATGAGTTGCATATACAATATGCATACATACTGTGCATCCATATTCATAACAGAAGAGCCTTAAAGATAATTTGTGATGTAATTTCCAATGACTAGATCAGGAAGGCGGTGTTAACAGGTTCATTCATTGTGGCGGGAGAGTGGGAGTATTTGCCGCCTACATTATAACTTGCACGGTCACAGTGTGTATCAAAGGAGTGTCAATAGCTGACAGGTTGCTACCATACGTACAAATATGTTCATGAAACTTAGATCAAATATTCAAAACAAGCAAAACAAGTTTGAGCACAAAGCATGAGTATGGACGGATATTTGGTTAAACTCAATCCTTATGATTCTTAACAAAACATATTTAACGAAGTCTGCATTTTATGGCCCATGTTCAAAAGTCAACTCTAATGCAGACTACCACAGGTTCCATATAGTCTACTGACCACAGAATGATGTAATCCATGGACTTCACTGTATAGGTACTGCACACTTACTGTATAAATTACTTTTAGGTCAAAACAGTGGTAAAACACAATCAATGATTGGAAGTAAAAATCATTTCTCATCACAAAAGGGGAAGATGAAAAAGTTGAAAAGAAGGGACTCTATGTGATAGAAGTTACTGTCACTCCATTACAGTTCTATGTGATAGAAGTTACTGTCACTCCATTACAGTTCTATGTGATAGAAGTTACTATCACTCCATAACAGTTCTATGTGATAGAAGTTACTGTCACTCCATAACAGTTCTATGTGATAGAAGTTACTATCACTCCATAACAGTTCTATGTGATAGAGGTTACTGTCACTCCATAACAGTTCTCTGTGATAGAGGTAGCTGTCACTCCATAACAGTTCTATGTGATAGAGGTTACTGTCACTCCATAACAGTTCTATGTGATATAGGTTACTGTCACTCCATAACAGTTTTCTTTATTTAATACCATGTCTATTTTCTGTAAATAATGGAGAAGCATGGGGTTTGCTCAGGGGTGAAAACAAGTGTGCGGCAGGCGCCGCACACCAATGAAAAGGAATGAAACAGACCCATACTTTTAATGTCTGTAGAAAGACAGTGCTAAATATTACAGATTATTGTGGATAATTTGTTAGTTCTAGTTGGTTAAGTGCATGTTTTGAGATGAGACACAGGAAAGAGATGTACATAAATGAATTTCAATTTTCTCCTCTTTATTACATAGAGCTGAATATAAATTGTATTTACTCCATTCTACAATACAGACCTTTTCTAAATTGTCAAGATTCATAATTTGAGCATCTTAATACATCCATCAGCACATAGCAGCTGAGTATTCTCACACTGTACAAACCATCAATATCTCTTTCATTACAATAACTGGAGCAGTCAGCTGTTTTCTTTGACTGTCAGAGTCTTGGGAACAATTTACTATACAGTACTGTACTCAATATTAACAGTACATTCACATGGTTGTAATTAACTACATGTCTTTCCACAGGTAAACATACTGTAAAACTATATCATATATCCTAACACAGCCACCTCTCATAGCATAAATATATGATAACATATATGCTGAGAGACAAATGCAATTCCCTGAGAGGAATGCACAAATCTTATCCATTTTGGATGACTACATTGGCCTCTCTGAGAGCAATCAGTTTCATTATGTTTCCTGGAGTATGGTTGTACTGATAAGGCAACTTATTATTACCGTATCAATTTATAAAGCTACACTGTATATATGATGCATACTGTAGACACAGACAGTACAGTAGCAGTCCAGCATGGATGACACAGCACTGTACAGTAAGGTGAGATGTCAAGCACAAACTTAGGAGAACTATTTAGGAAGGATTTGTGTCATCAAAAATCAAGAGACAGCTGGGTTTAATAGCCAGATAGATGACTAGTACTGTATGTAAACACTGTTCTACAAAGTCATCTTGGAGTGTTAGCTCAGTGGTTAACGCCGGTGCCTTTCAATCATAAGGTCCTCGGTTCGAGTCACTCCCAGATTAATGTATGTCGTCCAGTTACAGAGTTGTTGACAATTAACAATTCATAATCATGGACGTTAAATATGAATGTAAGAGACTGAATTCGGTCAGCTTGCGGCTTTGATAAGCCAATGAGGCTTCTTCGCGAGTTCCTGCTTGCAGGAGGATCTAATATACACCTACATACATACTGTACATCTTAAATTAAATGGGCTCTGCTCTGCCTTTGTTGAGGAGGCATGAAGACATTACTGATATATCCCAATATAGAATGGTAGACCAATATATACTGATGGTATGCTAACTGTATTACCACCATTCCTGAGGTCAGAGGTTAAGATGTAAACGAACTGATAGACCGGTATGAGATTATCAAACCAGTATCCTTAAATTCTCTTAAGTTCTCTTAAATCTAACTTGCAACTTAATGAAATCGAAAACAAAAACCTTTTCAAACTTCAAACTGTACATCACTTCAAATGAAGTTGCACATTTGTCCGACACGTATGTTGTATGCAATAACAACAAAGAGTATATTAAGATTGTCTGATCGTCATATATGAGAAACTCAGCAACAGCAAACCCAGTTATTGTTAACATTAGTACAACTACGGTACATGGTTTTGTGCAGTTTGATAACAGGTCAACTAACTAGACCATGTTTCATGGCAACACGAATAATGGACAGTTGGAAGAATATGACACAAATATTTACAAGTGTATAAAGAATACTATTATACAGTTAATTGAATGGTATTGATGAACTCCTTCCTTCACATGGAGTTTCATTTCTCTTTTTATTTCCTGTCACTTAATATTCAACAAACGGAGGAAACTATATTATAACCAAACAAGTGGCTAAATAATATCAATTTGTTCCAATTTACACAAAAATGTTACACAATGCAATTACCCTAAAAATGAAACACTACAGGCTTCACTATTAACAATGCAAGCAAGTATATAACTGGATTACAATAATTAATACTCATGAACTTTGATTCTTTGAATACTTGAAATTGAGGTGGATTATTCTCAAGTAATGTTTAGCAGCACTTTTCTGGCAGTACTAGATTTGGGCATCACAAATATATACACTGGATTTATTTGACCAATACTGCATCAATGTTGAAATATATTCTACAACCCCAAGTTTCTATCTGTTGTTTTCATTCTTGCATCTGATTGGCTGATATGACATCATGTGACCAATCCTGACCTTCCAATATTCTTCAATTAGTTTCCTTAATAAGTATGCACAAATCCCTAGCAACATATCAATTTTGGAGGGTATGGTGACTGTGTGTTGTTGTAAGGCAACATGGTGCTGGGTTACTTTCATGTTTCAAGGACAAGATACTGACACCGCACATCATACATATAATATACTAAAAGTCAATGCACTTTTCCAGTGATCTTCTTTTGACATACTGTATGGATATTCTATGCTTTGAACTTGAACCGATTTTGGATAGAGCAGCTAGAATCATTCCCAAACAACCTTCAATCATATCAAAAGAAATACTATTGGGTGACTTATATTTATGAATTAGTTATGTTGACCAGAGATGGTTTATGAGTCCATATTTTGAAAGTCAAAATGTTTTTTTCAAAAACTTAATTAGGCCGATTGTGCTCATAAGTATGAAGAACTGAAAAAACAAACATTAGTAAATGTGGTATCCTCAGGAATAATGACATGCCCGCAATATCTCTTCAGAAGTCTGTTTTTGCTTTATTTCAGATTATCAGCACAAACAATTGTGGTTAGCATATGAAGCCTAAGCCTACTGTACATCATTCCTATTCCATAGCAAAACTGTTGTAGCCTATTATACTTAGCCTATTGGTTTTCCAGAGGTAGGCCTAACATTAGGCCAAGTTTGAGCAACTCTTTCCAAACCATGATCCTCTTCCGAGTAAAACCACTTACATGCCAATATGAAGGCTTCAACAATTCCAGGAATTAGGCTAGTCATTTGGAGATCTTGTTACAGTTCTGTATCTCAAATTTCTGAGGTTATAATAATTAACAATATTAAAGAAACTCCCTAAGAAATCCAATCCTTAGATATTTGAAATAGGAATTAGCCTAGGCTTTTATCCTACACATACTGTAGGCCTAAAAGGTTCAAATGAATCTACTTATTTCACAACTTTAGCCACTTCCTAACAAATACAAACTGGTTCATAAGGATCTTTTGGCTAAAATCAACTTCTCAAGGCATTTCTTGAATTACAGCACAAATCAGTTACTGTGCAGGCTTCTGGGAAGAGACCAAATAATATTTTCTGCTTTAATAAGCAGTAATATAGTGCTTACATTATAAGTATATAGTTCCAAATACTTGAACACAGTGAACCATGCACATGTCACACTGAAGGTTAGGATATAGTTTTCAATTAATATTTCAATGTAAGGAAACCATGCCATACAGATATTACATGTGAGTGCTTTGTTCAATACAGACCATCTTGCGTCCTTCATATTTACTGTTCATAATGTTTTATTATTTAGTTTGCAACATTTTGAAGTTGAGACCTAATTATTGCAGTTGCTGCTTTCAAGAACTAAGTGTACAGACTACTGTTTGTTAACAAGTATCTAATCGTTCCTCTTACAGGCAATTAATAATTACCATCAGATTCTGACAAACTTAACACAGCACAGCTTTATATGGCTTTTAAAACAAGAGTTATTCCATGGGTAGATGGTTTCCACTAGTTATGGACATACTGTACAGTAATGTAACATACTAATACTTGGAGCAATTGGCTGTGTTGAGTCAGATGCAAACAATACACAGACCTGTGAGGTGTCTGTTTGACTAACTTACTGTAAGCAAGCAAAAAATGTGATGTTTTTTCCCCCTTTATGAAATTCTGTGTGCTGTTCAGGTCATGGGACATGCAAACAGCAGTGTGGCCTAAATAGTCTTAACTGTATGCGAAACCAAATAATGATTATATTCTGGCAAAATGTGATGTTCTTCAACCAAATAATGATTACTGCGCCATGAGCATCTTTTTTGACGGATACCCGCGCATTATAAATGTCCATTATTATTATTATTATTATCATTATCATTATCATTATTATTATCATTATTACATTCCGGGGCAGTCCTATATTTGGAAATTAAATGTCATGATGCAAACCCATGAAGAGGCCTCTACTGTTCTATATAATAGATAACAGAGTGCAGTACACATAGCTTTCACTGTACATACTGTAATAAGGGCCTCTGGATCAAACACAACACCTATGGTACTTAAAGGGATACTCATCTCTGGGATTTGGCAAACACATACTGTAATTACACCTTTAAACTTGGAACTAATTTCCTCCTGACAATTTTGCCGAGTTACAACTTTCACATATGGACAGAAAGTGATAAGTCACTGTGTACTTTACATGTACTGGCAAGACTTTCATTTTGCTAAGTACTATGAGCAATTGACCTTACTTGACACTCCTTACACAGTACTATTACAGGTATTATAATGAAATTAGTTGAGTTGGTTTCATATACTGTACTGGTATTCTGAACTCATTCATTGACACATGATATGGTGCAAGGTAATGAACTGTACATATACTGCACACAATTAGCATGACTCAGCAGAATTGTGTGGACTAGTCTGTAGTCTCTGGTGTATTAATCCATGCCTCTCTTCATACAGGTAGATTCAAGACTTTGCATTGGTACAACCAGGGAGTTGTTATGGAACACCCTGGTACAACTGCTATAGACTGCACACAAATCAAGCATGGTGTTGAATTACGTATTGGTCAATGACGTTCCTAGTGTTTAAATATTCATATTATGGGCGAGGTTTATTGGGATCCCAACGGAAAATATCTTGGAGAAAAACAAAGTTGAAAGTTGCAAATTTTTCAACTTTTATGCCACCATTTGAAGTAAGATTTAAATAGATAAGCTAGTTATGTATGTCGTTATTGCATAGTGGAGTCAGTGAGGTTGAGAAAAATCATAGCAAAGGACGCAAAATGCTGCTTTAAGAGCTTCTGTAATTAGACACAATGCAACCAATACCAAACGGATAGTGATACATATTGCAGACATATCAATTGTGTCCCCCACAACTTTTGCAGCTTGGTTTACCATCTATAAAGTGACCAGGTAACCTTAAACTGTCCTCCTCCTTCTCCTCCTCCTCCTCCTCCGTCCATTCTATTCCAGACAAATACCACCCTCCGACCATGGAACCTGAAATTGGACAATCTCAGTGCTGTACCAAAGTTCTGAAAAATCCAGACATAAGGGTCCGGTCATAGAGGGCACATTCTTAAAATGTTACCAGTTCATTCAAGGCACAGTAGAAGGGGTGCTAAGGTTGTGGGGAGACAGGTAAGCGAGGAACAAAGTAAATTTTATGTACAACTGAATGAACCACAGAAAAATGACTAGGAAATGATATATAATGGAAAGAGCAAAGGAACTGATGGCTACAACAGGATTTGAGCCAGTGACATCTGGATTGTAGCCCAGAAAAATGGCTGCTAAGTCTGTATCTTTGTGTGCAAAGCAAATTTGTGTTACTAGACCCACTATGCGTGTCATAAATGGTGGAAAGGAATAAACACAGTTTGAGATCTAAACAAGTAAGGTTTACCCTGCAGCGATTTGCTGATGAATGGCATGTGTCCATCCACACAACATGTACACATGACACAATACACATGCAGCATC
>KN882787.1:914-20369 GCA_000934455.1 Apostichopus parvimensis
GTTCTTATCTCCTCAGAATCATTAAAATGTCAAGTCCAAACCTCAACAATGTAATCGTGGCAGGTTTCATACTGGCTTACGTCTGTGTCATCGTGATTGGTCTAGACCTGCCTCTGATAACAAAGAGTTTCCTTCGAACGATGTGCGAGGTAATTAAGCACTATAGTGAATGGAAAGGAGAAGGAGTACCGAAGATTTCTCTACCAGACCTCCTTCTCCGCCATCTTGTTTTTATAAGTTATGTTTTTTTTTCCCTGATATGTCGTTATCCCGAAAGCGGTTCATAAGGAATTGAATGCAATTTTCACCAGGACTTTAAGATATTTTTTCGACTTATTATTTCATCAGCCAAAACATAAATGTTTCTCTAGATTATCCATTTTTAATTGGTAAGTATCCTGCTAAGAATGACGTCATATCCTCATTTCTTTCTCTCTCTCTTTCTTTAAAAACCCAATATTTTCTCCAGATTCGAGTCTGGGTTGTAACCCTTGCTTTTACATTAGCCTTCGGTGGTATGTTTACTAAGATGTGGCGGGTTTATAGCATCGTCATCGCAGGCAAGACGAAACGACAGGTGATCAAAGACCGGAAGCTGATCGGCATCGTTGGACTGCTCTTCGCTGTCGATTTAGTAGTTCTGATACCGAGACAAATTATTGATCCATTTCGTATATCGGAACTAAGAATCCCGATACCTCAGGTATTAATTTGTTTTGATATCTCTCCTTTCTAACATGTCTCCTCTAACACCGCGCACTCCAACAACATGAGATAATCCATTATTAAAATAACGTTAACGTCATATACACCGCTCTACGTGCGTGCATTTCAAGTTCTTCTGTCAATCCTATAGAAAGGAGGCGGATCTAGGATTTATGGATTGGAAGGGGCGTGGCCTGTGCTTGCTGAAGCCGACTGGAGGGTCTGGGGATGTCTGTGGAAGTAAATAACTGTTTAGACGGGAGATGGTGCATTCTGGGGCATATTTAGGCCATAGATTGGGTCTGCGTGCAAAATCACTGTGCTAATAACTGAATGAAATAGGGGGAGGGGGGGGGGGGGGGGGGGGTTGGGTGAACACCCCTGGATCTGCGCCCCATCAAATCCCAACACTATTCGCGCATATATAAACTTCGTTTGTGAATGCAGGTGAGTATTACTATAGAATAGTAGATTCGAAGGAAGAAGACTCGAATGTTGCAGAATAATTAATTGACCAACGTTCATCAGGTACGGATCCAGGTAGGTAGGGTGGGTGTAGGGGGTGGGGGGGGGGGGGGGGGGGGTCATACTCTTTTCAACCTCACGCAAAACGATAAAAAGTATAGTTAATAGCATAACCTTGTATCTAAACCTTTTATAGCCCAAATATGCAGTACAAGGTACCATTTCATGTTTGTTATTTTACCTTTGTCTAAGGATGACGCCTACACCCCCCCCCCCACCTGCCCCTCCTTACGGCAGGAAATAGGCTTCAAAGACCCCAGGGCCAAACCCCGTCTTTGTTTTCAATGCTAGATCCGTCCCTGATTATCATCGTGTTAAGTAGTCATAACCATCAATTTTTGTTCTTGTTTTACTCTTGTTTAGACTGAAGAGGACATTGCTGAGTTTGTACAGTATGAACTTCTCTACGTCCGTTGTACGGCCAGATTTGAGCATATCTGGGTTCCTGCTTTGATTTGCTACAAAGCAATTCTGATGCTTTTCGGAGCTTTTTTGTCACTTCAAACACGGTAAGATATCACTGGTTCATTAGTAAATTAATATTTGCATTTATACGATCAAAATACAAATATTTTTTACTTATGTGTCCTCAGGTTGACATGTTCATTTCAGTTTGAGGTTAAAAACAATGTATTGGAATGGGGATGATGATGGGATGGGGATGGGGATGTGGATGGGGGTGTGGATGTGGATGGGGGTGTGGATGTGGATGGGGATGGGGATGGGGATGGAGATGGAGATGGATGTGGATGTGGATGGGGGTGTGGATGTGGATGGGGATGGGGATGGGGATGGAGATGGAGATGGAGGTGGGGATGGGGATGGGGATGGGGATGGGGAGGGGGGGGGGGATGGGGATGAAGATGGGGATGGGGATGGGATGAGACAATAGCAGTTTCAACCCTTTGTTTGATATGCAAATAATGTTCATCTCTGTATAAACCCCTAATAAAGTGTGATTAATCTAAATAGGGAGACTACTTTCTGAATGTTTCAATCATTTGTTCAGACATCAGACTTATAGTGAGTATACGTTCACGTAGACCAATTCCTATATACTGGCCCACGTGGATCTGAACACGTATTCGTATTTGGGGCGATTTTCTTTTTTTTTAAATCAAGTTTTGGAAACTAGGGCTTAATGCCGTAGTACCCTTGTACTCTTACCCGTACTGATCCCAAGAGGAATATTATTGTACTCGTATTCATGCTGTGTACTCTTCCTACAAGTCTGAAAGACATTAATGTTAAAAATGATGACATTATTTCTACTCTAGCGTAACTGATGACGATATATATATATATATTGACTTGGTTTTCTTCTTTCAAAATACTGAATATTTTATTTTGCAGAAAAATTAACATACCTAGTTTGAATGACGCCTCGTACGTAGGACTCTCCATATACAACGTGTGTATATGTTCATTCGTGGCTATGCCTCTGTCCTTATTCAACACACAAGAAATCGGCGTCACATACGCCATTGTGGGAGGACTGATGCTATTCTGTACGACCGTATCCCTCTGTATGCTGTTTATACCTAAAGTAAGTCCATAAACGTTACTGTATATACCAGTTCAAAGCGAATACAAGCAAAGGTAATATAGGTAAATGTGAATAGAATACATGGTTAGTGTGTCTATTTTCCTTAAAAAAAAGTACTATATTCGCTTCTCGGCCTTTTGGCTAAGATCATGTGTAGTATCTGTTCCCTTTCGAGGGGAATGGTGATGCACACCCGACGATGATCACACAGTCAGTCCCGATGCAAGGGGACTGGGGTTGAGAGCGGATCAGTCGTTCGGTAGTTTGGTTTCGTGCCCAGGTTCTTTCCTGGGTGGCTTTTCTTAAAAAAGTATTCCATCTATAACGAAAACAAAGAAATTAGCATAAAGAAGAATAAGCAACTTTAATAATTTAATGGGAACAGATCAAGTTTGGCAGGGTGCATCAGTGTATCTACAGTGTGTATTCATATACCTTATATCCGAGAATCACGCAGTAACTACGAAAACAGTGGTATACTGCGTAAGTAGAGTGGGGAATAAAGGTGGAACAAAAGTGTGTCACATTGATGTTATTTTAATTATTATTTTAATTATTATTATTAGTTTTTGTTTATTTGATTATTTAAAATCTCAACCCTCCCCACTATTTAAAAGAACATTTTCGTAATGTAATGTAAAATTAACCGATTTCTGATTATCAAAAGTACAGCTATATATACGGTCGAAATATACCTGCTAACCAGGGACCACACCGGTAACGTAGGAAACATCGGTATACCGTACCGGTATATCAAAAGCATTTTAATTTTGACAAAAGTCAAAACACGGCTGGAACAGTTCCCGAACACAATTTATTAATACTCTCTTAAAACTAATATATAGTACTTTGTTGTACTTTCTTTTTTGAATTATGTTTTTTTTTTAGCAAACATATACAATTTTTATTTACATTATCATATTTATACCAATTATTTTTATTTACTTTGTCAGATAATTGCATTGAACTGTCAAGATCCAAACGCGGCCATGAATGGGGTTCGTATAGGGACTATGGATTCCAAAACAGTTACCACTAATAGTGTAGCGACTGCTCACACACACATTAACCAGAATACTGAGATTGGGCAAGACCACAGCACCCATCACATACCTGCACCGGTGACTGACAAGGAAACTGACAACGAGGAGAACGAACCTTAATATTATCTGTAAATATTCGGCCTTCTTTATATACACAATTAGCGAACATCGACCGAAAAAAAACGTATGGAACGCCAATAGGGTCAACAATATATGATGATGTAAAAACTTGTAGCATTATATTATGTGTAAAAGTAAGTTGGCCTGACGTTACTACAATAATGATGTAGCATTATATTATATTACATCATGATCGTATGTCTTGACATCACTTTTATCATCATCATTGTGAGTCGTTACGTCATCATAGTGAGTCGTTACGTCATCATTGTACGTTGTTACGTCATCATAGCAAGTTGTTACGACATCATCGTAAGTTGTCACATCATCATCATAAGTAGTTTTACATCATCATCGAAAGTTTTTCATCATCATCGAATATTGTTGACCCTTTCAGCGTTCCATAAAAACAAGCCTATGGAAAATATGAGAGCTGGTATAACGTCTCTATATCTGTTCCGATATTCAAGTTTAAATTAAGCAAAGACTCTGGAATGCTTCTTTTAAAAGCTTCGATGATGATGACGTCGGCTCCGCATTGCCCAAATGTTCTTTTTAATCCATTGTTATATAAATTCTAATAACTCAATCAAACCATTTTTGAAAAATTCATATGAACATCAGAGCACCGTCATTGGATAACCTTCAACACTATTTGTCCTTACCGATGTTGTGATGCACTGTAAATATCATATTATTTGAGGCCATATATCTTATGTTTTCAACATTGATTGTATCGTTGCATCTGAGGCTCTGTCTCAATTGTTTTTTTGTTGTTTGTTTGTTTTTGTTGAGTTCTTTTTGCCTTTGTTCACGTTTTTTTCTTTTGGCAATTCAAGCTAATGAGATGTATTGATATGATATTTTAGTATAAAACAGCATCACTTTTTCATTATTATAAATTATCTCAAAAATGCTTTAAGAAAGAAAGAATTGAAGAGCTAAGAATAGTTAATAAGTACTCAGTAGTGCAGATCGAATGGAACACTAAATGACAAACTCTGCATCCTGTGGTAGCCATGGTTACCAACGTGAACGCGATGGCTCAGAGTGCAGATTAATAAAAAACCGACTTTACCAAGAAGTGGCTTGCTATATATATAGTTGCTGTTAAGAGATCGTAAATACCTATTTTCTGTATTTATCCTTATATATAAGAACCTCATAAAATTATGATAATGCTTACGTGTATATATATTTAACATATGATAAATGTTATTAATCTACAGGGGCGTCCGCATGATTTCAATCCCCCCCCCCCCAACCCTATCACTCTGGAAAATCAAAGAAGTTCAACAGTGTGCTTTCCAATCATGAGAACATTATGTATATAAAGTGTAGAAATGTCACAGCCGAAGTTTCTCCAGGACCACCACCCCCCCCCCCATCATTTTCATTTCATTTTCATTTCTTTATTCCAGTATAAATTTACAGAGAAATTTATAAATAGGATAAAAATATAACAATATACAGAACATCAAAATACAGGTTAAGACATATAAAAGTTTTAATCAGGGCTTAGAATATGTATTCCGACGATTACTAGTTCTTAAAAAGTTCCAGTGTGCTTGCCCCACCCCTCTCCCACCCACGGGATTTTGTTTTCTGTGGACGTTCATGACTGTGTATCAAAGTCGTTTACATGTTTATTATTTCGTTTAACCTCTCATTTTCGTTTTACGATCTAAATTGATATAAATTAAATTCTTAATTTGATTGAAGGAAATAATATGATAAATAGAATCTACGTAATGCACTGTAATTGTTTGATATTTTTTACCTATAATCGACCCTCTTGAAACAATATGAATTAATTTATTTTTATTACTATATATATATTTATGAAACACTTGAAAATCAAATATTCTTCGGTCCCCCTGCCCCTCCCCCTGCCAATTTCCCCCTCCCATCATTACCACCCGTAATATACAACGCATCCTTTCAGCACTGTTTCTTTTATAGATGTTTTCACTAATAACTCATTAAAAATACCAACAACTAATTAATGATAGCCTATGACATTTCACCCACACACATGTCACCTAGACAAACTTAAATTACTTCTGCTTACTTCTGATGTTAATTTCTTAACAATTTTAACGCAATCAGCTTTATCTTTCTAGAAGTTATTTGTTAACGATATTAACCTCTCGACTATACAAGTGATTAATATGTAAGATAATAGGTGTTCGTTTTGAAACAAAGTCATGACAACGTGTAAGATGGACTTAACCAGCAAATAATGGTTTACAAATCATTACGATATAAATATTTCTATGAGCAAAATAATCACAAGCTCACAACCCTCTTTAAAATTGGATGGATCATTAATGGATGCAAGAAATACCCACAGGCGTGATGTTTAGCATATATGAAGATGTGAAAAGTGAGATGTCACAGTAACTAATAGACAGCAATAAGGAAGGTGTATGGCATGCCGAATGCCCAATAATTAGTTATATATGATTTTTTTTGGGGGGGGGGGGGGGGGGGGGGGTTGAAAAATTTTGGATTATCGACCAATGAACTTGGGATATCTACACGCCGTAATCTAGGTTATCGAAAATAAAAAAATTAAATTATAACGTAAGAGTATATCATTTCCGGGAGAGCGCCACCAATTTAAAGAAAGTTTCATTCCGGTCATTTGGGGCAAGTATGGTCAGAATGGTTTTTTCCTGGTATTACAAAGGACACGTCTCTTTAGCGTATTACTAATCACGAAAGAAACTTTTCTTAGCCAATTGGGACAGTTTTCTAATGCTAATACCATCTAAACTGTCCTCCCATATCATGCTTCAAAGCACTCGTATTAACAGTGTGAACAGTTCTTAACCTTTATCTGATAGAAACATGTAATATTCATACTGCTCTGAAGCGGGACATGATAGCACATTATAGAAACACTTGCCCCAACTGGGTGGTTTCCGATTCATTTGCAATGTACTTAACAGTGAGGGAGAATAAAATAGCTTGTGTTTATACAAAAATATCCATGACGCCCCACACGCTATTCGAAACTGGGCCCAGCATTGCAACGGCCCTATAGTGAATTAAGTGATATCGTTAAATATGCATCTTTTGTATAGGCCTACCAAACTGCACGTATGAATATGATGCCCATCATCACTGACTTTTGTAAAGATGCGCTGTTGTGGGCAGGACCATATGTGGTCGTTAGGGACGATGGAAAGTTCGAACGATATACTTAAATGAAGTTTGTTACCGTCAGCTTAAGTTCAACTACTCAGTTTCGGTGATGAAGAACGGGACATCGTTCACCCGCCAAAAGTAAGTTGAAATATTAGTAAAATGTTCCAAAAGGTTCTTATTGGCTTTCAGCGCTGGCGTAAGGGTAGATTTGCAGCATAACCTAGCTGTGACGATGGGGGCTTCTGGTGAGAGGCAGTGACCTGCACATTATTCCTCCGACAGATTTTGGTGGCGGCAGTTAACCTCTATAGACTGGCTGTACTGTGGATCATACATTTCACCAAAGCGATGTGTAGCTGTGTGGTCGTTAAAGCGACCCCTTGCAAAATCTCCTCCCTCCCACCCACAAAAAAAAAGTGTTTAATCGTCGACTGCCCACGTAACTGCACTGGTGGCCATCACATGACGTACCATGAATGAGAGCGACGTCTTTTTTCATAGGAGATAAATTCTTGTTCCCAGTATGTAAAACGTTATCCAGGTGGAGTGATCATTCTATTATTGGTACTGTTACTATTTAACTAAAGAAATTATCACAGGTCGACCGTATTCAAGATACGTAATGACAATAAATATACAAGCATAAAACGCCATCTCTACGTACGATAATACATAGCAAACCATAACCTAGAAGTTACCATGGTACCAGCGGACCGGATCTTTTGCTATTCACTGTCAACACGTATGTCCCAATATCTCATCCAATATTTCAAGACATTTTTATACAGACCAGCCTGGAAGGAGAAAAAGTTACAATATGCAACATACTGTACTTGAAATGCCACATAAGACAATTGCGCTCGACGTGAATCATAATTATTCATAACTATAATCTATATAATATTCTAACAAGTAACATGTTGAACATGTGTATTATAGGTTACAGTAGTTTATGCCATGTCATATTCAGAACGTTTCCGGTACGGCTTGCAAATGCAAATACAGTACGTCCTTTAACTTAGCTTATTTCACCACTAGCCTTGTACAGATAATGATAATGAAAATAAGGGAACAAAAACGAAAAAAATTGTAGGCCTATATTAATCGATGGGATACGTAGGGCTGTTATAAGAACTACCCATGCATGCGTTTCGTATTTCGTTCATTGTTGCTGTGTTGGGAGGATTAAGGTATTAGTGACTCCCTCCTCGGCATCTTATACTTTTTTCTAAAAAATCAGCAATTAAAATCCCAAGAGAAAGTACTGTAATGGATATAAAAGTAGAGACTACTTTGACTGTTTCAGTATTGCTGATTTTAGCAACTTACGGTACCACGACTTCACCACAAGATGACCAAACAAGTAAGGGTGAAATTTATGATACTGTACGCCTACAACTGTCTAATTTAAAGTTGATCAAAAGATTATCTATACTTAATATCACCTTTCGGCTCTTTTGAACTATCGGTGAATGATCAATGATGTCCTTAGTAACCTAGGCTAGGCTATAACGATTTATAACGGTTGCAAACTAATTTTATTGTAACTTTTAATATATGTAGTCGTGTGTAGTCATATGCAAAAGGGGCTAGGCTAGGACTTTACTTTAGGCCTCTACATAACAAGGCCCATAGGCCTACATGCCTAGCCATATTGATATTGATATTAAGGATATAATATTACTAGGCTAGAACTTGAAGGCCTTAAAGTTTGTTGTTGCGTTGAACCCATTATTGTTGTATAATATAGCCATCACTTTCATTCATACTGAGTGATATCCATGATGCAACAATTATTAAGATAGGCCTAGTGAAAAAGGATGAGATATTATTGGCCACCAGATTTTGGTGAAAATTTTTTTTTTTGACACTTGACCCAGTACACAGGTAGAAATGGTGTGGGTAATTCACAAATACTTGCAATTGGGATCGCTTTGCAGAACAATAAGCCAAACTGGTGACCCAGCTTAACTTCAGTCGCAACTGTTAAGTATATAGATGACATGTTGACATTTAAGATACAATTGGGTTGAAAAAATAAAGACGGTTCAAAGTCGTCAAGTTGAACCATGTTATTACCAAGCCACTAGTATTATTAGGCTTAGGCCTTTAGTACTGTTAGTTTTTAGTGTATATCCTAAGGCCTGACGTAGTTGATAGTTTTTGAGGTGGCCTCTAGGCTCAAACAGCAAATTTAGCCTGCAAAGGACACCTACAAAATTCAGTCATCATGAACAGTATCTGTGAGTGCATGGGTCCCAACTGGATGTCAAAGTGGGTACTTTCCAGTCTCACTTGGTTCATAATATTTGTTCAGCCATTGAAGTCCCAGTTGAATAACCACTTGGGATGAGTGGGAGGGGGAGCGGTCAAGAAGGCCATTAAATGAGTCACAGTTGTAAAGGTAAACAAACAACCTGGATAAATGTTGGTTTGATGCAGATATACCTAGTGGACAAATTCAGCCTGAATTTAATCTGAAATTAATCTGAAATATTGGAAAGGTTGCAGATGAAGGCAAACAACTATAGTCAGTAAATATACTTTGCTGATTTCTGATAAAATTAGTCGTTTGTTGTTTGGAACTTCAAATTAATTGCATCTCTGCAAGTTAAATCAGTCAGATTCTTTTTGCCCTTTTTGCCCTTTTTGATTCTTTTTGCCATTTTTTTTTTGCAAGTTAAATCAGTCAGATTCTTTTTTGGCCAGGGCCGGGGCCCTGGCCCCGGCCCTGGCCCTATAGCCCTAGCCCTAGCCCATGCCCTATCCAGGAATCTGAAATGATCTTCAAAGTGGTAACCAATCCTAATGAACTGAAACGGTAAATTGTACAGCCCACTGAAATGAAGTGTAGCCTTCTACAAATAAAGTAATATTTAGTCTTTCTTTCTCCACATGCTTGGCTATACTCAGAGTCATAAAATAACTGCTTACCATTTTTTTTCATTCAGTCATTCATAATATGTCTGTCTGTCTGTCTGCCTGTCTGTCTGTCTGTTGTTTTTGTTACTAAGCAGTCCCCTAATTTGCACATGTATACAAAAACCATCAAAACTTTACACTTATATTGTTTATTTGAGTGAAACGTGGTGAAAAGTTGCCAAAATATTATAGCCTATAGATAGTCTGAGGTACTTTCAGTAACAAAATGCAACAACCCAGATCTGTAATTGAATAATTACCATATATTTTTTCGTTCGATAACCACAAACTGTTTTGTCAACTTCCTTTTGACAGTTTACACTCTGATTATTGTATTGTACCCTTTCAGCCTCTGTAAAGTTTACCTGACCTTGTGTAATATTTTGCACCTCAGTTGTAAACATGTTCACCTAGTACTGTAAAGTACTCAAGTTCACTACAAAAAAAAATTGTTGTTTGCATTCAGTACATGTCTCTAAGCTGCATGGTGTTTGAATGTGAAATCAAATCTCTTTCCAAAATGGACAACATTTAAATTTAACACCACATGTATTGGCTGTAGACAAAATGGTTATTAAACTTTGCTACAATACTAGGTATGTAACTCACCGGATTTGCTTTTTCACCTGTTTTTTTTTGGAGGGGGGGGGGGGGTTGTGTCTGACTTTTGCACCAAATTAATTAGGTAAGGTTTACCCCAAAAGTGTACATATTTGCCATTCTGGGCAATTTACAGACTTACCTTTTAGGTTTACATACAAACACAACAACGTCATACCATGGAGCTATATAGCTCCATGGTCATACATTAGTTTAGCCATATGTATGCTGCGCATATTTCTACTTCCAATTTAGCAAAAGTTTAGCAAAATTTCTTTGGAAATAATGCATCTGAAGGATAATTAGTAACAGGACAGTATATTAAGTACAGTATATAAGTTTTTTTTTCCTTTTTTTTTGCACTGCTGTATCAAGATCAGATCAATAAATTTGTAGTCTTTATCTATGTACTGAGTAATAATTTGAAGAAGCAACTTCAAATTGGAAAAATCATAACTTAGGTCATTGGAGGTCTTTTGCCAACATTGACCTGATATACCATTAAATATATATTAAAGGTTTATTTTGATTTACCCCCAAAATAGGCAGATTAACTTAAATTTAGTTAGTTGATAGTTCCATGTGACCTGGCCTTAGAAATGTATTTAATCTCTAAAGTGAACAATGACCTCACGATGATCGGTGGATAACTTAACTTCCTTAAATTCTAATTTTTAAAGTCACAAAAATTAGGTCACAGATCTATGATCTGTAGATTTAGGTATTTTTGGGTTTCATCATTTGCAGGCTTTCAACAGTTGTTCTAGTTTTCCTCAATTTTCCATCCGTTTTGTTCAGATCTCTATCCTAACTTCTGCTACATTTAATCAAGATCTTTATTTAAAAATTTGTGTTTTTGTTTGTTTCTGCTTTGTGATTTTGCTTATAAATTAAACAACACTTCAGAATACTGTGAACTACTTCAGTGTGATGGTCCTTTTACAACTTAGCAAATAATTCCATATTTTTGCAATTTTTGTTTTGAAGTGACATGCACAGTAAATTTTGGCTGCATATGGAAACTTTTGCTCTATAAACGGCCCGTTGCCGGAGAATTAAATGCTGTTGTGTACGCACAGGAACCTTGGGGTTTTCAATATCCGAAATAGCTGTGAGAGCACTGCACACTGTGGTGTGTTCAGATTAGCTGCGTAAAGGAGGACTTCACAATTTGTTTTTACGATGCTTATGATTTGCTGGTGAAAAGTACAAGCCTTAATATTGACCAATCAAGTCAAATTTGATATCACTAGAGAGAGGAGTAAACAAACTTTCCTTTGGCATAGGAAAGAAATTGATTACTCAATCACACTCCCAGCAAGCACAATGTAGCATTGAGAGATAGGGACATTTTGAAGACGTTCACTGCTTTGCGAAGTGGTTTTTACTTTTTCAGATTTAAAATTACTGGGTTTAGTTCACACGCATAATAAATAACGACACATTATTGTAAAGAGGACACAATATTCTTCAAAAAAATGACACAAGAAAGAGTTTTCTGAGGGGAATACTTAGAAAGGTATGAAAAGAGTTAGCACAAAATGTGCTTATTTTGTAGCGATATTTGCTGCATTAAGAGGTGTTTTGTGCCGAGTTCCGCAAGGAATCCATATGAGTTCATACACTATTTCAAACTGTTCTTGTTCTGTGCACCTATTTGTAAACCTGTATGATAGGATAGGATTATATATATTCAATGAATGAAGGGTGTGCAATTAAAGGACGCTTTGTGAACAACGATGGGAGGATGGACAGGACGTTTTCAATTCAATATTTACATTTAAGACAAATTGCCTGTGAGCCTACAGTACATTAACATAGATTTAAGTGAAATTTATGAAAGGATATAGGGATAAATGGAAATATTAGTGGAGGGATACAACAAGGAAATGAAAGGTGCCAAATTTACTTCATGTGACAGGCTGACATTTTTGGAGGCAATATATTTTCAATAGAAAGTTGATTAAACACTTCATCAATGAGGAAGTTTAATGACCAAAACTTTGAGAGAAAACCTAAATATATCTATAGACATTGAAAATTTCTCAATTAATTTCAAAAATTTCTGTGTTGAAATTCCTGTTTGCAAATATTTCTGGCCTGCAGGGCATCTTTTACTTTAATAGTTGAAGCTTAGGGCAGGTGTAGCCAGGAGAAAATGTTTGTAGCAACTTTTGACAAGAAAAAAATAAAACAACAACAATTCTTAGTAAATTTGGTGATGTGGAAAGGTCCCCATTTATATACCCGGGTGAAGAGAGGTGAAGAGAGGCAGTGGAGATAAAGTGCCTTGCCCAACGACACAACGTAATGATCTCGCCAGGATTTGAACCTGTAATCATTAGATCACAAGAACAAGGTATTAATTTATTTCGTGTCAAATTTTGAAGTTTTGTGTCAAATTCAGATATATTTGGTGAAATTGTTTTTCTCATATCACATGTCTAGCCTATATTGCTTTATAGCTAAAACTAAAGGTGGATTAAATAAACAGCTGTTTGGTTTTATTTCTGTTCAAAAGGTGAGCCATTTAAACCTTAATATCTTCCTTTCTAATAGTCTACACATTCCACTAAATTGTTCTCATTTCCTGTCAAAGCTAATTCCTTGAGGATTTTCTGTAGTCCTTTTAGGTTGTTTTGTGATTATCCCTGAAAAGGTCTTGCTCTAGTTTGTTGTACAAATTGTAGGGTCAATGTGTTGTACAGGGTGTATTAATGTATATTATGTGCAGTATAATGTGGACAGGTGTTTAAAATGAATGGGGTTGTACTTTAATTTCCTGTACAACATATATAATAAATATGTATAAAATATATACAAAATATATATTACATATATATTTATATATATATATATGAAAATATATATAAAATGTATAATATATATATATAGGATACAATATATAATACAATATATATACATACAATATATAATTTCTTGTACAATACCCCCCCCCCCTCGCAACAGTGTGAGATCTCCAAATCTCGAGTGCAAAACATTAAACTGGTAAGACAGCTCAAACTTAATGATTTCCATTGTGTTTTTTTGCATATAATAGTGGACAACTGGATAAATGAGAACTTTTGAAATAAAGTCCATGAAAGCTGACAATCAGGATAGATAATGTGATCACAGATAATAAAGCCGAAAGAATGAGTTCTGTTTTACTTTGGAATATTTTATTTTGTTTTCTACAAGCTAGTATTTAGTTTTCTCCATATTTGTCAGTCTATGGATTGAAATGTTTTGGCAATGGCCTTTAACACCGCTCGTCATTAAATTTCAGGTCGTCGTCATCGTCAACACAATTTTATCACAATAAAATATCGCATGTAAAGCTGCCGATTGGTGTTTAAAGCAAAAAGTACACTTTATTGGCATTGACATCTTTACCTTCCTCCGAAAGCCTCTAATTCAGCAGAATGTGAAGGTCACCAATCACTTCCTCTTGGCATGTGAACATGAGCATTTAATGGCCAGACCTTTTTAAGTATATTCATAGTCTTATAGGTTTTGATTTTAGAGATCCTTATTTCAGTAATTGTTATATACTGTATGTAGGTGTTCAGTGTCTTGTAGAATAGGTTTCTATATCTGGTACATCTGCAGTGAACAATTATTGCTTTATGTTTTTGTCCCAAAGCCCACCCTACCTTGACATTCGCCACCATCCTCATCTTCCAGGATGATGCTACTCCCCCCCCCCTCCCACCCCTGCATCCTGTCTGAATTATCCCAAACAGGGGATGATAAAATTAATACAGTAGTAGAAGTTTAACATAAAGAAATTTCCTCAGAGAAATAATGCACGTCCTATCTGAAATGTCTGTGGCCGTACAAGCCTATAAAGTGAGGACAGTCGCTTGGTGGTCCTAAAATTGTAACAGTTCTGCCTTGTTTAACTTCTGTCCTGATGAGATTGGGGTCAGAGGGGGCTCCATTCCTGGTGCCTGGAGCCAGGTGGGGGTGGGGGGTGGGGCATTATTAAGGTAGGATGCAGAGTTTAAAATGGCCGGGTCTGGTGACATAAATGTGGTCCCAAACTGGCTCTCGGGGCCCCTACGTCTGTCACTGTAACATTTAGGGCACAATTATTTGTCAAAAGTTATCAATATTGTGGAATTAATTGTTTCAAACAGACAGAGAATACTTCTAATGCTCAGTTTATATTTTTTAAGCATATCTGGCTATTTTAACATATTTGGGGCTGTCACCACAGTCCCTTTGAAGTCTTCAGAAGCTTAATTAACAACAAAAAAAGTTCTCTTTTGTTTTGCAAACCTTTCTGATCTGCATGGAACGCCTTTTCCAACCTAGACCTACTTCAATACAATTATTTTCCCCATCCCACTCCACTCTACCCCTCCCCCTCCCTCCATCAAGTGTTCCCAAAAATTTTTGAAAAAGTGTGCACAGTAGAAATATTGGAGCAATGGAGGTGACACGGTATGCTTTGGACATGTTAAAGTCACAACATATTCCACTTTGGTAAGATCTCAATTTCTTTTCACTTTTCTAGAAGAAGGAAGAAAGGGGGTGGGAGGGGGAGTGGGGGTGGGGGGGGGGTAGTAGGAGATGGTGGGTAAGATTAACTTTTTGTTTTGCATAGGAATTATGTTCTGATAGTCCTACTATAAAAGGTGTCTAGTTTCTTGGAAAACATAAATATATAGTCTTTGAGGAGGGGGAAGGAGAAGAAGTAGTAACTGCCACAAGATTGTGACATATTTGTATCAAAAGAAGAATAAATTTGGAGATACTAACTCCAGGTGCACATCCAGGGGGGTTAGGAGTGTACATTATCCCCCTCCCCACCCCCTAATCCCTATCCCTTTCTCAAACCAACCCCCCAAACTTATAACTATTTATGTAGCATAACTTTGTGTGTTGACCTTACTATCTAAGTTACCTATTAGTTATAGCCTAAATGTGACTCCGAATGCACCATTTCATGTTTACTTATTCATTTTGTTCTGGGAAGGGAGGGGGCAGGGAAACCCCAGACCATTCTTATGGGGGTCTGCTTCAATGACCCCAGGGCCACATGCCTCCATTTTAAAATCCTAGACCCATTCCTAAAAGCTTACATTCTATAGTACCTTTTTATAAGGAAAAGTCGCCCGGGAAAGAACCTGGGCACGACAACCAAACTACCAAACGACTGATCCGCTCTCAGCCCCAGTCCCCTTGCATCGGGACTGTGACTGTGTGATCATCCTCAGGTGTGCATCACCATTCACCTCGAAAGGGAACAGATACTACATATGGTAGATAGATACATGCTTCTTCTTACCAATTAAGTTTCTATTTTTTTTCTTTTCATAAATGACTTTTAAACTTCCCAACACGTCGGTAGGATCCATTTCAAAATAGGTAGAGAAAGAGAAAACCCACTTGAATACACAGTTTCTCATTGCCTATATATAGTACAATATGACACTTGCAAAGCTGTTGAAAAACTCTTTCAGAAGCTCAATTATATAAAAATAAAAAATAAATGGAAAAAAAAAAAGATATGAATGGGTCAGGCTCAAAATTGACGACCAATATACTTAGTTTTGGACTAGTCCATTCATTTGATAGGGAAATATTCATGAATGAATTCACGTATTGGCAATTGGCCTTTATAATTTGATATGTTGTTTGTATCAAAATGATATAATAGTGAAGGTCGTTGACAAGCTAAGGTGTAAATAAAGAAATTGTAACATTTTACAGTTGAAGTTTTTGAACTCTATGTCAATCGAGGAACTTCATTTCAGACCTACAATAAATCTAGCAACTTATAATATAAGATTTTGAAAATATGGATCAAATATTTGTTTTAATGTGTACATTTATGTGGTTTCCTTTAACTGATTGTTTGTACAAAATTGGATTACGTAGAAATGGTAAGTACATCTGTTTTCAAATTGGTTTTTTAATTTTTTGTATTTTTACAATAATTTATATTTCATCATGTGTACCTATAATATGTTGCATAGACTTCAATACAGCAAGTCAAATGTCATAGGTCATGGTGCTTAGGATCGAAACGTCAGGCCCACTTACTCTTACACTAACTATTTGCCACAAAAATCAGTTCCTGAGTATTTGCAAATTAATGGAAGCAACTGATATTGACGTTCCAAATAGATTGAGTCACTTAAGTTTGACAAAATGACGGACTCAAATGGACTGCTGGCGCCCTTTTCAGCTCTTTACCACTTTTAACTTATTCGCGATTATTGACTTTTTTATTGCGCTCTCATCTACCTATTGACATTTGTCACATTTTGTTGGTGTAATTTCGCAATGACACCTATTTATTCTTCGTTTATCTGCAAATTAGCCAGGCCCGGAAAGGGTCATTTCCGGCGATCTAGGGAGTATCTTTACTCAAAAAATGTCTGTACACTACGCACCAACCTGTGGTGGCGCTCCGCTTAGATAGTGTCGACAGCGCCCCTACAGACCATTCTCGCCCCTTCTGACCAATACCACTCGCTCCGCCACTGGATCAATTCTGATCACCCAAATGTTACGGACATTTGTAAGGATGAGACGAGAACATGTCTCACAGTGTCAGGTGAATCCAGCCGATAGTTGATGTTTAATTCAATTTAATTCAATTCAATTCATTTCAAATCAATTCTTTTCATTTCAAATCAATTCAATTCAATTCAATTCAATCAATTCAATTCAACTTTATTTCAACCAACAATGTTCAAAATATTTACAGTAACATGTTCATACAATAGACTTAAAAACATGATAAATGGTTGAAGGGATTACACAAGGAAGCTCTACTAAAAGCTTGTGGAATGTGACTCCCTTTAACATAGAAAACTAAAACATCATGACTTTAAAACAGGGTTGTCCAACCTTTTGCAGAGTCCGGGCCACATGGAATGATTATGATGAAGGAGGGGGCCGCATGAACCCTACGCTCCACTGCGCGCATTGATTTATTTTCCTTCCTGATAAAACAGATGATAAAGTCCAGCCGCCCCTTCCCCCTTCCGCTGAGAGAGTGTCACACAAACTGACCTGTATGCAGTTTTTTGGACCCAGAAGGTTCGAATGATTGATTATATAGCTTCAAATTGTTATCAATAAATCTGCTCACTAAAATTTCGCACCATAGAGCGCATCTCTGGTGGGCCGGACTCAACCCTGTGGCGGGCCGGACTGTGGCCCGCGGGCCGTAGGTTGGACAACCCTGCTTTAAAAGAACAATACCTTTTAACATAATAAAGGACAAAACATTAAGCAAGAAATGGGAAATGCGTGCATGGCTAGATAACAATATTATTAAAATGTAAATTAAATATAATCTGATAGCAAGTAGGATTTAAAATTTCTTATAAAGCTTACTTGTAGGGAGGCTGGGAAGGAGAATTATTTTCTTGGACAAGAGTGACCATTAATGGACTTTCTAGCATATAGTATGGGGTGGTAACTAATGACCCGGCCTAGGATTGCACCCATCCCCCCACCCCACAAGAATAAAATGAAAAGAGAATGCCCATAGCTATAATTTAGACAGTGATGTAATCTTCAGATTGCTTGTCTGCTGAGGTTAACCTACTTTAAGAAGAGGGGGGAAATTGTTTTGAGAACTTCATAAGAAACTGATTCCAAATTAAGGCCATTTCATCTGAAAAGAAGAAGAAATAAAGTATAAATGGGGGGAAAAAATGAATAAAACAAAAACTGTTAGCAAACTGCTTCTCCACTAAAGAGCCTGTGTAATTAAGAGAGTGTGTAAAAGTAAGTTGGCCTGACATTTCGATCCTAGCAGGATCTTCTTCACAGACTGAAAATTATTAACTTAGAAGTATATGTAACACGTATATATGCAGTATGGTTTAGTGTTGAACACACCACAAGTGGTAAACAAGGGGATGGAGGGATTTATCATCTCAAACAAAGGTTTGAGCCTTGTTCAGCCTATGAAGAAGATCCTGCTAGGATTGAAATGCCAGGCCCACTTACTCTTACACAAAAAAAAAGATATTGGAATTGAAATCTTTTCAGATTCTTCCCAAATCACCAATCTTCCTCGTTAGATCTATATACAGCTGACTGTTCATATACTCGAATTGCTGTATTAAACTTTGTCAATGTGTCATTCTGTGATAACTATTTGCTACAAAAATCAGTTCCAGTATTTGCAAATTAATAATGCAACTGATATTGTATATTTCTGACTTATTACATATTTATGTCCCCTCTCGTAATCTATGATCCAGCTCTCAATTTTTATTATCTGAAATTAAGTCCAAACATTCTTGGGGGGTAGGTCATTTATTGTTTCTGCCTCTGCTTATGGAACCAACTCCCCTTAAAAATCAGACAAGCATCTACTCTCTCTAACATTAAGAAGAGCATCAAATCCCACTTAATGACAAAAGCTTTTATATAATCCTGAACCATTAAGTTTTTCTTCTGTCATTGTTTTGTATTATTTTGTATCATTTCTAATTGTTAATTGCGCCATGAACATTCTTTGAGTGGTGTGTGCGCATTATAAGTCGTATTATTATTATCATTCTACCCTTTCTTACCATAAACTGATACTGGATAGGCTATCCTTCCACCCTCTTCTACCATAAACTGCCACTATATAGGCTATCATTCTATCCGCTTTATCATACACTGATACTGTATAGGTTATCATTCTATCCTCTCGTACCATAAACTGATACTGTATAGGCTATCATTCTATCCTCTCGTACCATAAACTGATACTGTATAGGCTATCATTCTACCACCTACCATACACTGATACTGTATAGGCTATCATTACATCCTCTCGTACCATACACTGATACTGTATAGGCTATCATTACATCC
>KN882787.1:53073-63479 GCA_000934455.1 Apostichopus parvimensis
TCTCTTAGATTCATATTTAACGTCCATGATTATGAATTGTCAATTGTCAACAACTCTGTAACTGGACTACATACATTAATCTTGGAGTGACTCGAACCAGGGACCTTATGATTGGAAGGCACCGGCGTTAACCACTGAGCTAACACTCCTAGGTAATTCAGACATGTACGATCATCGTACAGTCAGTCACTGAATGGTAAAGACATGAGCTGTATAGTATATAGCATTCGATTATTTACAATCTTCAAAGCAAGTTGGAGTAAAATTGTCGGTGTACTTTTCATCCATGTTAAAAAATAACTTGAAGCTGCACTGTTGAATATGGACCTGTGCATAGCGCATAGAAATTAATAGTTACTGTGTTTGCATCACCATGCTCACTGGATGGTATATAGCTGTCTACGGTTGACATACATTATTTATAACATTCAATGCAAAGGCAATACAGTCAAACTTCAGATTCCATTATTTTACGTACATGGGAAGCTGCATGTTTGGACACGGAACTGCGCATAGCATCGATAGTAAGTTACTGTGCTTGATTACCTTGCTCTCTGACTGACACAAGTCAATTTATATACAACGAACTTTGATCATATACTGTGTAGTACATTCAATATAGAGGACAGATTCCATATGCAGACTGACATATGACGGCTGTACAGCCACACACAGACATGTTCATAGCACAAGCATTCCTGTTCTTCATCAACTAGTTCAAGGCATAAAACATGCTGTCCCTGCATTTATTATAACATCCAATGCAGTTTCCGTACTTATTGTTCAAGACAGCCCTGTACAACAGTATACAGACCTGTGTGTAGCACGTACGTTCAGATTAAGGCAAAAGTGCTTGGGTTCAGAAGATTCCAAATCAATTATTGATATATACAGGTAAATAAAAAAAAATAAAAAAGAACTGAATCAGTTTACTTGTTAACTTTTTTGGTAAGAATTTCTGTTAACATTTAGATTTTCATTGTGGAACATCCGTTGAGAATGAGATGATGGGCACTGCGTCAGGGATCACCGTCTACAAGAACGACCTTTACTGGATCGACAAGGACAGCAACGTGATAGCGACGAGGGACATCTATGGACGCGGCAAAGTCACCACCTTTCGCGAAAATATGGTCGGACTATCAGATCTGAAAGCAGTGACAGAGAATATTAAAAGTAAGTTTTATAACATTTATTTATAACTGATTGAGTTGTATTGTAATACTAAAGAACTCACAAAATTATCATGTCTATTTGTATAAATGTCAAATGAGTCAATAAAAGAGATGGAAAAAAAAAAGAAAAAAAAAGTTTTGTAACATCATTATTGCATATATTCTCTGATCTAAACAAAACAAGACAGTTATGAAATTTTGAATACATTTTAATTATGGGATGTACAAAATAATGATATTTCCTTTCTGTATATTAATGTCTACTTTGTTAGTAGTGTCTTGTTGTTTAAGTACGCTCTGACTCGGATGAAGATTACAAGGAGTCACTTTTCAGCGTTGTATATAGAACTGGATTATATATCGTGTCTTCATGAGTGCTGCCATATTGTCCCCGTCTCAATGGTGGCGGTATTTTACAATAGTTACGAGTACAATTATCGGTTATGACACAAGTAGTTTTATCTAGTAACACTATTACTTTGCAATGCTATGGATGGAGAATGGAGAGATGATGCTTTGCTGGTAAGGGAAGGGGAAGGGGAGGGGGCTTTGATCTAGGGGTACTCCTTTTCTTATATTTCATTTTCTCATGTAATTTTACATTGTTTAGTGATTTCTTTTGCGACGGAATATTAGAAAAGTGGGGCAAACACTTTGGGGTCTCTACGGAACAAGGTTATCTTTGCTTGGGTAAAGACATAAGCTTAACCTGGCCTGTATATTATCATTCACATCTTTGATACCTTACCAAGGGTCCAAGGCTTTCAAACCTATATTTAATAGGACAGTATCGTGGAAAGGACACTATGGTAAACATTACTGTCCGTCCATTTTTCGAACACTGTTACTGTTGGGAGGATTGTGTGCC
The DNA here is from genome assembly GCA_000934455.1 of Apostichopus parvimensis. Lineage (NCBI taxonomy): Eukaryota > Metazoa > Echinodermata > Holothuroidea > Aspidochirotida > Stichopodidae > Apostichopus > Apostichopus parvimensis. The sequence goes on from KN882787.1 coordinate 55,117, forward strand.
ATTCCAATTCAGAAACCTTTCTAAATTAGTTATTATAAACTGTTTTATAATAATTTGTTATGAAGCATCCAATTGTTACATATTCATTAGTAAGCTAGCCTTTTAATTTACATATTTAAATGATCTATCTTTTGAACATACATACTTAGGATTCATAATCAAATCATGATCATCGTTATTTAATAGGAAGTCACCTTTGTTATAACGGAGGAGGTTGCTCCCATTTCTGCATCAAAAATATTTATGATAAAGTCCAGTGTTCCTGTCCAAAGTATTTGACCTTAGCAGCTGATGGCAGGACATGCAAGGGTAAGTCACCTTAAAAGCATTGAAGACTCGCCCCAAACAGCGCGTGCCGCACTCTTAAAAAAAAGTTAACTTTCCGTTGCTTGCAAGTGAAGTTTTTCTCTTGTCGCTACAAAATGCAGACAGTAATGAAACGTGATACCTTGTTATCTTAAGCTGGACCTGAGATGTCCATCGCTGTATCGTTTGTACACTGTGCTGTGGGTATTGACCGCAGCTGTATGTACTGACTGTACACTAGTGTCTAATTACCGACGGTAGCAAGCTGTGTGTGTAGTTTCTGGGATCGATGGTGGTGTCTAACACTTCTGTTACACCTCATTCGAAACTAGGTCAGATTACCGGCATTAGACGTTTCTTTTTGCGCGAGTCTTCACACCCTTTAACGACATATTTGAAAATTATTTCTGATAACAAATATAAGAATTAATAGTCTTTATATTACCTTCTTATTTTATATAGTGGAAAAATGGCTGAGTTAAAGACTATTTTGTAATGACTTTCTGTAAAAATTAAGATGATACAAAACAAGTATGGAAATGCTATTACTCTGAGAATTAAAAGGCTTCACATAAAGTATTAAGGAAAGATTAAAGACGTTCTTTTAATTATTGTACCATGCTCTTTGAAAGTTTTTTTTTTTGGGGGGGGGGGTTTTCTTTTATTTTCTGTATGTAACCTTTATGCTTTTAATGAAAGCCTACAAATAACATTATGTTATCTTGAATGTTTACACTGTAATTATAAACACTGGCAATCAACTGATATATGGACAGAAAATTTTAATTCCCAGCCTCTCCATCACACTCATACCCAGCCAGTTGCAATTGTAAAAAATAAAAGAAAATATAGACTAGGTTCGAGAACATACATCACAATTAAACCGTTTCATACGTAACTACTGACAATGATTACATCAGTAACGCAAAGTATCGTGTTAAAATTCTTTCTTCTTGAAGTTGCTGGATAAGTCTGGTGTATTCCCTCTTCCTTGTTGGTTTCCCAAGAGGGAACACCATGGAGTCACTCTTTATACCGACCTTTGCAAAATTGTGAGGGGGCACAGCGGATTTCAAAGTCGGCAGTGACTGTCATGCAAATTGCAAAGTCGGTTATTACTATTACGGTTAGATCCGTCAATCACAGCAGCATACAGAAACACTGTACTCAAAGCCGAAGCCAAAATGAATTAATGGGATCACACATCCGGAGTCTATGCATGCTAAGTTCTTCAATACCGCCCTCATTACCCTTTCGGGGAAACATTTCATACTATAGTTTTGATTGTTCTTTTGTTGATAGATCCAACAAGTTGCGGGGAAGGACAGTTTGAGTGTACATCTGGTATTGTCGTCTGCATTCCTCTGATATGGAGGTGCGACCAGATGGAGGAGTGTGAGGATGGATCAGACGAGGTCGGATGCCAAACGTAGGTACAACCTCTTTCTTCACATCGATTAAAATCCTTTCGCTCTGAGTCATTTGAGAGAAAGGTCACTGCGAAAGATTCGCTATTGGACTGGCCGATTCGGTATCGAATAAACAAAGAAGTGACCGATTATTTTGGATTTGAAATAAAAAAAACACCAAGATTTTGGACCGCTTACCAATGTGGCTCTGTGTAATTCGTGTTTTGGACGTAGCCGTGTACGTGTTTCACGACTTCGCGATACAAAATGCTACGAGGATGTGATTTTTTGATGATAATACAACAATGCAGAAAATTCCAGCAATTTTTGCAGCAAAAAGCAATCGGCTTAAATATTTTGTCGTACCATGATATTTTGTTATTGAAAATATTGAAATATGTCCCTCTGTCTTCTCTTTGCACAACTAATAGATTCAGTCCTTGACGCAGTCCAGAGGACGATTCTTCATCTTCACTTTGAATGTCCGGATATCAGTACTGCTATAATTAAAATATGCTGCAGAGGGTCGAGCCTCGTTCACGGTGGAGAATGGAAGGGGGGATCAAGATCCTAGTGTGGGACACTAGCCTAGTCGGGATCACTACCAGCAATCGTGGTCTCCCTCACGGCGAAGGTCGTGACCCCGCAAGGGCGATCAAAGACTGTGCTGTGGACGCTCGTGGGATTAAGCGACCGGAGGTCGCTTCTGCATAAACTGGCGTAACATATACGGAGGTACAGAACAAAACCCTCACAGTGAATTGTAAACAATCATCATGACCTTTTTGTGATTGAATAGTGTTCTTTCGTTCATTGCTGATCGATCCCCCTTGCATTCTCAAAAGTAGAAGTTTCAGGGGTCAGCTTTAATTATTTACTCTTCGGGGGAACCAGGATTCGGTTCTTCTTGCGTTCACCGATGTGAACAAGGCTCTTGTTCACATCTGAGAATTTTGCAAGGAGGATGAGAATCTTGCTTGACTGTTGCTTCCATGTCCCCATAATATTTTAGGTGGGGGATATAGTATCTAATTTCCCCCCCAATATTTGGTGACATATTTTTTTTTTGTGGCTATAAATAGAAAATAATGCGTGAGGTTATTTATCCAAATCATACTAGATGGCGACTAAAACTTCATCCAACACATGCTGCATGAGGTATATGACACTTCGTGGTCGTTTCTGTGATCTGTGACCGTATAGCAAGTTGTCACTCATGATTATTATCATAATGTCTGTACATCTCTTGTGTATGAGTGTAAGTACGTACAATCATACATATGATTCACATCGATATGGATTCACTGTGTTCCATTTGGCCTGTTTCCTACAAGATTTCTAACCGCAGGCGCGTAGCCAAGGGGGGTGGGGGGCGAAGGGGGCGACCACATATTTGTTGTATTTTTTTTTATGATATCGCTAGTAATTTCAAAATAGAAAATGCTTAGATGCAACTTACAAGGCCTGGGAAGTGCCATTTCCAGCGATCTGGGAGGCATTTTCGGCCAAAAATTTCTTTAAAACTTTGCGCCAACACATGGTGGCGCTACGCTTAGATAGTTTGCCTACAAGCTTCGCCCTTCCCTTGTGCAAATTCCTCGCTACGCGCCTGTCTAACCGTGTCAAAATTTGTTACTAAATATCACCAAAAAACGTCACAGACTTTCACCGAAAGTAGTTTTTTACGTTTTTCGAAATGAATTATAGCTAGACGGACCGCATCTGTAATGAAAAAGGAAAATAGGGCTGTAGCAACCAGTAACCATATATATATATACAAAATATCACGAAGCGCGCGAAAAATTTTGGGGATGAAAGTTGCTACGCGCCTGCAACCAAACAAATGTCCCCCCCAATATTTGAAACAAATCGCCGCCCCTGGTTGCTTCGACTGGTTTATACAACAACCTGCTTGGTTCAGTTACTGCACAACTTATATACATTTAACAGAAGTTTTTAAGAAGTTTTATTTTCACTGCAGCAGCTACCAGAGTTTTTTTTTTTGTTATGTTTTGTTTATGATTATAAATCATCATAAATACTTTTCTATTTGTATTAAGTTGTATTAAATACAATTTCTTCATTTTTTAATACTGTAAAGTTTCAGCTAGGCTTATATACTGATGGTGCTGTAACCAAGACAACAAAATGCTGCATTTTATGATATATTCCATTAATTATTCAACTTGTAAATGTGTTCAAATGACAATTGGTTTATCACTCTGTGAAAATATCTGGTGATGTGTAAGTATTCTATTACAATGAAAAAAACAAAAACAAAGATATATTAAATGCAATGCTTTTTCTTCAATCTTCGTATTTCTTTGTGTGCTGAAATATATGTAAGTATATTACAAGCAAATCTTTCAACTTTTAATTTCTGAGATGGTGACAAGATTTTTCAAACTAGCTGAAAATTAAAACTTGAAGCTTTTAACGTGATCTAAAAATGGTGCCATGGTTTTCTGGATCAACCCTACTAACATTACCTTAAAGATATGTCATAAAAAGCCGAGGGAAGTTACAAAGGTTTCATATCCTAGTGGAGACTTTGACATCACAGATTTACAAAATGACAGCTTTAGTAGACACAAGTTTTCAACCAGGATGATGGATATCACCCAAACAGAGCAAGATTTTGCTGTTTCGATTAAAGTTGTTCTTAAATTTCTTAACAATATCATACACACTAAAGATATTGGTTAAGTTTGTATGAATATGGTCTTTGCAAGGGCGTAGGAACCGGGGGGGGGGGGGGGGGGGGGCTGGGTATAGTATAGTGAGAAGCGAACAGGTTTTGGTATCATATTCACAAGGGAATACAAATATACTGCCAAATTATACCTAAAGGATCAACTTTTAGAACGTTAGGAGTAGATCTTCTTGATATGTTAAGTTACATGCTACATAGAACTATGCAATGGTCTGGGTTGCCTTCAGCTGTGCATGAGCCTAATTGTGTGGACTTTCCATTTGTGGTTGTAAAAAGTATATGTTTAAACTGTCTCTATGAACTTGTGGTAAGCAGATCAACTTGAAATTATTTAGGAACATTTTTATAAATATGGAGGTATATTCTTGGAATACTTTATAAAATCCGGGGACAGCTTTAAATGGGGACGGCAAGAGACATCCCTTCCCCTTCTCGAACCCCTTCCCCTTCTCAAACCCCTTCCCCTTCTCGAACCCCTTCCCCTTCTCAAACCCCTTCCCCTTCTCGAACCCCTTCTCCTTCCCCTTCTCGAACCCCTTCTCCTTCCCCTTCTCGAACCCCTTCCCCTCGATCTCGAACCCATTCCCCTTCTCGAACCCCTTCCCCTCGATCTCGAACCCCTTCACCTTCTCGAACTCCTTCCCCTTCTCAAACCCCTTCCACTTCTCGAACCCCTTCCCCTTCTCGAACCCTTTCACCTCTCGAACCCTTTCCCCTTCTCGAACTCCTTCCCCTTCTCGAACCCCTTCCCCTTCACGAACCCCTTCCCCTTCTCGAACCCCTTCTCCTTCCCCTTCTCGAACCCCTTCTCCCAGGCGCGTAGCCAAGGGGGGGGGCGAAGGGGGCGGCCGCGCCCCCCTTGAGCATATTTTTAAAAATTTTTTTAAATGTTTTTATGATATCGCTAGTAATTTCAAAAGAGAAAATGCTAAGATGCAACTTACAAGGCCTGGGAAGTGCCATTTCCAGCGATCTGGGAGGCATTTTCAGCCAAAATTTTCTTTAAAGCTTCGCGCCAACCGTGGTGGCGCTACGCTTAGATAGTATGCAATGCCGTTTCTACGGCTTGGAAAATTTTTCTACATTTTCGCTCCCCCCTTGGCAAATTTCTGGCTACGCGCCTGCCTTCTCCTTCCCGTTCTCGAACCCCTTCCCCTTCACCTTCTGGAACTCATTCCCCTTCTCGAACCCCTTCCCCTCGATCCCGAACCCCTTAACCTTCTCGAACCCATTCCCCTTCTCGAACCCCTTCCCCTCGATCTCGAACCCCTTCACCTTCTCGAACCCATTCCCCTCGATCTTGAACCCATTCCCCTTCTCGAACTCCTTCCCCTCGATCTCGAACTCCTTCCCCTTCTCGAACCCTTCCACCTCTCGAACCCCTTCTCGAACCCCTCCCCCTTCTCGAACCCCTTCCCCTTCTCAAACCCGTTCCCCATCTCGACCCCTTCCACTTCTCGAACCCATTCCCCTTCTAGAACCCCTTCCTCGTCTCGGAACCCCTTCCACTTCTCGAAACCTGCCCCCGCACACATGGACCACTGCTGTACAAACCTATGCGGGTGTATGAGATCAGAATTACGTAATATGAGCATGATGTCAGACTGTGTCGCTAAAGTTTCAAAACGACTTGAGCAAGTTGGATATTTCAACTGGGGGATTCGTGCGCCGATTTGTACATGTGCTGTAGCCTACATCTCTCATTCGTAGACAACAATATATAAGATCTGAACCTTCGAACCTGCAAATGGCTATTTCCCAGGCTTGTCAGTGAAACGTACGTAAGATTGGTCATTCTTGTGTTAAGCATCACTCTTGTAACTTTGTCGTTAAAATATTGCGACTTACAAAGTTAGAAACTTGTAGAGAAAGCTTTCCACCTTACAATTCTGATATTTCTCATCGGTGTGAGGGATAGCCATATGTAATCTACACGGATATTTTTACATTAGGCTAACATAGGCTTAGGATCATAGATGTAGCCAATGCAGTAACACTAGTAGTAATACTTAGTAATACGAGTAGCTAGGTTTAGTCTAATGCTCGTCATATTGCACTATTCCCAGCCTAGGCCAAGTTATATTGTTCCTAGGCCATGTTATTGCGAAAGTTTAGGCCATAGGCATAACATTCAGTGCAGCCTATATTAACTTAGGGCCTAGCCTAGGCCTAGTAAAGGTGCAAAGATGTAGGCCCTGGTACGGCTATACTGTATTGGGTCTATAGCAGTGTTTCACTTAACTGCAGATTACCCACCACCTATGTAGTTCCACTTTGATGCTGGCTTGGTTGTCATGGTCACTGGATAGCCTATAGGCTAAGTGACAATGCCAGTATTCAGGTAACTTCACACAATAAAGACCCATTGAATTGACCGCGACTTCGAATCGATAATGCCACGACATTGACACTACTGTACTTTTGGCATAGTTTAGACACTCGCTTACGACACTTTGATTTCACTGCGACAGAGAGATTAAATTCAACTTTGTGTATATTTGGAAGAGAGACATGCACTGACGATGTAATCCAGCGGTTATTTTGGTGTTTTATTGTGTTTATTTTGGTGTTTTTAAAGAGAGATGCACACTAACAGTGTAAATGCCTTGTTTTTACTGCATATCCTTGAAGCTTTGTCATTGGAATTACTTTGGACTGTACTTTTGAAAGAGAGACTATGAACAACAGCAGTGCAGGAGGCTACATTGGTCTGTTAAGGGCATTGAAGACTTGCCCGAAACCGTGTGCCGAGCTCTGAAAAAGTTAACTTTCCATTGCTTGCAAGTGAAGTTTTCTGCTTTTCGCTACAAAATGCAGAAAGTAATGGAACGTGATACCTTGTTATCTTTTATCTACACCTGAGATGTCCACGCTGCTATGTACACTCTGTTTTGGGTATTGACCGTAGCTGTACAGTATGTATTGACTGTACCCTAGTGTCTAATTACTGACGGTAGCAAGCTGTGTGCGTATTTTCTGGGATTGATGGTGGTGTCTAACACTTCTGTTACACCTCATTTGAAACTAGGTCAGATTACCGGCATTAGACGTTTCTTTTTGTGCAAGTCTTTACACCCTTTAATTTATATCATTGCCACACCCCAAACTTGATGCATCGTTCTCATAATTCATATATCTGTGTCTCTGTACAAGGTGACCATGATGCCAGTGTTTTAAATGGTGTCTTCCGAGTTGCAGTGTATTCTGCAATTACTGTACTCCATTTGATTTTCAATGGGGACCATAATATTTTGAAAGAGAAAGTCTTTAAAACTGATGGGCTTGTGGTTCAGTCATCATAGACCTTGGGGGTTGCTGATAAATTGTAAATTGCCAACATATTTCAAGAAATACTTTACATGGATATTCAGAGTCTTCAGGAATTTCCCAGTTCTAGTGTCGGTATTTATTTTTGCAATTGGTAACATTTCTGGAAAGATGACAACCAAACAGAAAAAATCTTTGTGAAAAGGTATGATCCTTTGCTCAATAGATGAAGGTGGGTTTGTCATTTGACAAATGTCATTTACATAAATTCCATATATCTATATTCTTTATTCGATGACAGATTTGAAACCCAATCAACAGAAGAAACTTGCCACGCTACAGAAACATTAATCAGGACTACTACTGTACACTCACAATATAAAGATGGCAGCCAAAAGGAGAGCTGGCTCTCAATTAACTCAAGACAACTGGGAAGATGATGATGAAGATGAAGTAGCAGTTGTTGAGGTAATTCTTAGTTACCGAGTGACTGGTGTAATGTAGATGGATATCATTGCTGTATGTTAACGCCGGTGCCTTTCAATCATAAGGTTGTTGTTGACAATTTACAAGTCATAATCATGGACGTTAAATATGAATGTAAGAGACTGACTTCCGTCAGCTTGCGGCTTTGATAAGCCAATGAGGCTTCTTCGCGAGTTCCTGCT
>KN882787.1:67340-82854 GCA_000934455.1 Apostichopus parvimensis
TTCACAGGAAATGTGCTCAATTCTCAAATCGCATGCGCAGTCCATTTGAGTCCGTCAGGGGGGGCATCCGCCCCCCCCCCCGACTGTATGGACGCTCTGCCACTGCCTGAGTTGACAAGTGCCCTCCTGTTTGGTAGGTATCTTAGAAGAAAAGAAAGTTTTTTTTCAGTCTGGAAAAGAGTTAATTTAAGCATCTGACCTATCTCTGTATATAATCTGGGTAGGATTGACAGGTCTGTTAAATATGTTGAATGGTTTTACCAGGTTACATGGAAATCCAGAGGATTTAATGGTACATCCAAAAGGAGTGAAGCATTGACTCAGAAGTGGGTGTTGTATTATGACATTTACCACTTATAAAATTTTGTTACAGTTAGTTCTTAATTAGCATTGCTGCCCTCTATTTATATGAAATGTGTTTTTGTGTACATGTGCTGTTAGTGGCTGCTAACCGCAATCAGGTACAAGTGGATACTCCACAACCATGTGAGACAGAACGTTAAAGACAGACTTATGAGAGCAGAATTGAAACATCTAATTTGAGAATACTTCAGTGGGTCAGGGGGAGGGGAGGGGTGGGAGTGGAAGAATTTCTAAAATGTTACAAATTTAGTTTAGATTGTTTGATTTGGATATATTCTGTAGACAGGTATAAGTACTTTTGTTCTAAATACTTAAACCAGACTCTTACTCTGGGGGGAGGGGGAAGGGGTGGGGTGGGAGGGAGGGTGGAGGCAGTTTCTTAAATGTGACAAATTTAGCTTAGATTTTTTGATTTGGATATGTTGACTGTAGACAGGTATCAGTACTTTTGTTCCTAAATACTTAAACCAGAGTCTTACAAGCAAAAAACAAGTATAGAAACAGACAGTTCTGTTTAGTTTAGTTTGAAATGAAGAATTGAAATTTCATTTAGGCAGAGCTATCAGCTAAGATATTATCAGTGTGTATACAATGTCGATCAGAAAGTGCAGTAGTTATGAGGAGACATGTTAGCTAAAACTAGTGATGGTGGAATATTTAGCATTGAAATGCTATCATTTGTTAGAGTATCTCAAGGCGGGCAGAAAAGTCAGATGTATTGTTGTAGCCTGGTACAATGGATATGTACTCTGAAGACATGGAAACAATTGCCTAATAGAAATACCACAGTATGAGTTTCTTACCAAAAGGAAAGGAAAAACAATAGAGTGCAAATAAGACGAAGAAGAAGAACGCAAAAAAATGCAATTGCATTGAGATGTTGACATATTCATACATTGCAGCTTTTGCCCACTGCTTCAATTTCTTATATTAATATTATGCAATCACTGGTGCTCCTACCTACTGGAACCATTGCCTCTAAAAACAAGAAAGTGAAGAAACTCCTTCATCTTTATGGACGAATGCTACATTTTAGTTTTACTGAAATGGTGCAAAAAGCTGGTAATTACTTTGGTCCCCAAAAAAAACGTTTGCAAAATTTTGTTAAAAAAATTCTCAAGTGTTGCTATTAAGTTTTAGAAGTACTCAACTAGTAGAATGTCTGTCATATACTCATACAGTATGTATGTTGTATTTCACGATCATACATATTAAACCACCCAGCTGTTCATATGCGTTGTCTCTCCTATCTATGCAGGTACGTCCATAGGTAACGCTGCTGGTTTTTCATTCACTGGGGCAACAGCCACTCAAAAGAAGGATCAAGGTAAGAAATACAACCCTGTAAGCAGGGTTGTTGAAGATACTCTATGTGTAGACAGACTCCTATCAGATGTTGATCCAGGGCTGGGGGAGTGATGTTCAGGGGGTGGAGGGGGATAGTGCATCCCTCTTCAACCCACACAAAAAAATTAAAACTATTATATTAGTACAACCATGCGTGTAGACCTAATTATGGACCTAATATGTAGCCTTGATATTCCTGGCTAAATGGGAGCCTGCTTCAACAACCCCCATGAGCCACAAGCCCATGGGCCACAAGCCTACCTAAAATCCTGGATCATCCTCTGTTTTGAGCTTTGAATGCTATTGTGATGGTGTGAGCAGATCTGAAAGTGTGGGTGGTGTTTGACAGGTAAAATGGATCAGAGGGTGGGTCCGAGGGGATGGGGGTCAGAGGTGCAGAACATGGGTCGAACATCAATTTCTTGACCAGTTAGACGTGAACGTGTAATAGGGAGTAGACAGTCACACATTAAACTTTACACCTAGTTTATTTATTGTTCTAGATTCTCTTAACTTTTTTTATTCATTAATAATTGATCAAAGGTTTCATTATTATTTTCTTTTTTCATGATTTAGAAGAGCAGAAAGAGGCAAACGACGATGAAGACGAACCCCCAAAAGAAGAGGTGAAAATAGTGGAAGAAAAAGATGCTATATTTTCGATAAGGTACGATATTAATCGTTTTGATGTTTTCCTTCTCTCCAATATTTATATCAATAAATAAAGAATGGGAGACTTCCCTTTGGTAATTCTTGGAAAAGAGAAACGAAATTGTTTAGCTCAAAAAAATGAGTATGAAGCAGTGACCTCAGAGGGTTACAAGCCCTGTGCTCTACCCACCACGCTCTACTGATTGTGCTCTACCCACTGCTCTACCCATTGTGCCCTCCCACTGTGCTCCACCCACTCTGCCCACACACTCTGCTCTACCCACTGAGCTCTACCCACTGAACTCTACCCACACACTCTGCTCTACCCACTGAGCTCTACCCACTGAGCTCTACCCACTCTGCTCTACCCACTCTGCTCTGCCCACTGAGCTATCCAGCCAGTAGTTGGGGATAATCCTTATTTAGCCACTTATTTACTGGGGGTGCCAGTCAGTAGTCAACAGTACCTTGCCAACTTTCTAACAAGAGATCAGGTCCTACTATTGACATACATGAAAAGTGGAACTTCTCTTGAAATTCCTTCCCTGCTTCCTTCTGGGTTTTATAGAATGAAATTAAGGAGGGGTGGGGGTTCCCTAGATATGCAGTATGTAGGGTACTGTAGCCAAATATATTCTTGTCAGATTAAACAAATCTGTGCTTATTGGATACAAATCTTAATATTTTGAACTATACTAATATAACTGTGGAAATTAAGATTTGTTATTTCATTAATTTGATGAAGTTTTGAAATTAAAGATCGTTACTGGTTCAGTTATATCACTATTTACTTCTAGGGGCCCACTCGATGCAAAAACTGTTCATTGCCTTAGGCAGGGCGTTTCCATATCTCTGACGTGTCTAGTGTAGCTTACGATTGAAAATGACCAAAATTGACTCAAAAAGCTGCATTTAGTAAGAGAGATTCATCTCTTTGTCCTCTTTTTGTTTTTTTTCACGTCAGGTCCAAACTTTACTACAAGAAGGACGGGGCGTATAAGGAAAGAGGTGTAGGCATGCTACACATCAAGAAGTTGGAAAAGTCCGGACAACTTATGTTGAGGGCCGATACTAGTCTAGGTAAGACTTGGAACTATTACTGGGCATCTTAAAGGTGGCATTGCATGGGGGGGGGGGGCAGATGGAGGGGGAGGAATGTGAAAGAAAGGAAAAAACACAGTGCTTATAAAATCGAGACCTTGGTTCATCCTCTATAGTCATAGATTGTTCCAATTTTGTGTTTCAAAGATTTGAAATTCATTCACTTTATTTGGAATGAGTTTTTATCGTGCAATGATCAGTGATGTGATATGTTGACTACACAAAAGGCTCCTTTGGTTTCTTTCAAATTTGAAAATGATTATAAAATTGTTAACTTAGGAAAACACAGAACTGTCTCATTGCTCACGGTTCTAAAAACAAAAATCATATTATACCCTGCGTCAATCACTTGCATTCCATCTTGTCACACCCTCCACTTCCCACCCCCAATCCCCTCTCCTACATCAAGTCTGAATTTTGTTCTGAAATTGCATTGAATTGAGAAACGGGACATTCGGTTGAAAAATGAATCAAAACGATATATCAAGTCTCGGGAACCATACATAGTGCTTTAAAGGGACATGCCAGTGGCTGAAGGTGATTGCTACTGTAGTATCCTCTCTGCATCATTGGCTCAGACCCGCATCCTCACGGCAGTTTTTGTCGAGAGTGTACAAACATTTGGTCGAAGTTGGTGACATTTTTGTAAATGTATTCTGGCAAAAGTCGAGTGCAATGTTTCAATTGTATTGGGTTTGAAGGATGAATCAACAAAAAGATTACAATTGGAAATGTTTAAGCATTGTAAGATTGTCTACCATGAGGATATCATAAACCACCCACTGTAATCCATTTCTATCAGCAAGGGAAAGTTGAGCCAGTCAAAAGAGGTCCCGTTCAATTAACTACATCGATGAATTGGGAACAAGATATTGAGATTGAGAGGGTTTTCAGCTAACTGTAGAATAGCTTTCTCTATCAAGATGCATATTATATTGTCCACCACCAATGTAAACCCTTGGATTTTTTTTCCAGCTGTTGACCAATCAAGACATAATACAAAATTCACCACCAATATATCCCTTTCAAAATTTTTTTTCCCCAGCTGTTGATCAGACACATAATACACAATTGATATTAACCCCTCTTTTGTAATCTCTCTCTGATAATACAGGTAACATCATTTTCAACATCAGTGTACCCAAAGGTCTGCCAGTCGAGAGGCAGGGTAAAAATAACGTCATCCTGATGGCGCCCATGAACCCACCCGCCGACAAGCACTGTCCGCTCTGCAAGCTGAAATACCCCAACCCTCAGACCAGCAACAGATGCGAGAGCGATTGTTCGCCAGAGCCCACGGCCATCCTTCTCAGGGTCAAGACAGGAGAGGACGCGGACAGATTGAAGGAAGAACTGGACAAAGTCAAAGAATGAGGGGAGCAATCTTGAGCTGAATGGCATGAAAATAAAAAATTAATTAATTAGCAATGCTTAGGGAAGAATAAAAACAAAATTGTGACCCATTTTGTCAGAATCAGGGACATGTTGCCAAATACAGGTTCAAGGGAATTCCCCATTGAAGCTAAGAAAGATAAAAATATAAAATTGGTCATAGGGGCAGGGGTAGATTGGCCTTAAGGAATAAAGGCTCGTAACTGGATGCCTCTCCGGGCTTTGGCTAAAGACGCTGGTTTTTCTCCATTGTCGTGAAAGGTACTAGTTTTATTTGAGCTGTCGAATACACCTCTCGTTGCAAAGCCCCATGGCGGATCACTAATAGCCAGGAGCAACATATTCTCCTGCCTTCCTCTGCACAGGGGTTGAATTTTCACTTTTTCTATTTTAATTGTCTGTGATTTGTAAAATTTTCATGCACTGTGGAATTGAATATTCAAAGGATGGTGACAGATGAAACAAAAGGAAAAGTTTCTTAGCAACAAACTTTCAGACCCCAAAACCCAGATTATATTCAACCAGTTTGTGATTATAAGAACAGCTATGCATTGCCAACATTAATATACATTTGAGTCATTTTTTTTTTAAAGCTGGAATGTCGCTTTATTCAGATAAAATCAGGAAATGAATATGTAAATTTTTTCATCATGTCACTGATGTTGACAGAATGTTTCACACATGTAGAGAACACTTTTGAAAGCATCCTTCAATTTTTTTCCATCAAATTTCAAAACATGCAATAGAATGGCTACATACTAGTGTGAAACGAAGAAAAGCTGGTTGTTTTGGTGCAGGTTCTTCCGCCCACTGCAACACAGACTCGGTTTGTAGAATTCTGCATTTTAGGTCACAACATATTTCTTGAAGTTGCCTTGGGATAGTCTGGTTAGATACCGTGTTAAGATAGGAAGGGTGCAGTGGTTTAATATATCCTCTACAGCAAGGCTGAATCAATATCAATCAAGGGAGGTTATATCTGCAGGCTAGCAGTGTCTGATGTGTTGAACTGTGGAGCACAGATACTGATAGGCTAGGATAGGGAGCCTAGCTGCAGCACCCCTCAATTTATGCCTTTTGACACAATGTCTTATGTTTTAATGTGTGGGTTTTTTTAGTAAAAGCGAAGCACTTCCTTAAACTTTTGTGCCCATGGCAGAACAGCGATATATATATATATCTCTTAATATCGTATGTTCATGTTTAAATGGACAGATGGGTTAGGTTACTTTGCAAAGAAAAGAAGCTGTGTGTAATGTTTCAGAGCAAAATAGCTTTCTTTTGTATCTCTGTTGACGACGATAACGATGATACAATGTATCTCTCATCAAATTATTAATTTTGCTCATTTAATTTCAGACAATGAAACTCTGTCAAATATTGAATACTGTAAGTCAGATTAACATTATAAAAACATTTAAGACTCTCAGAGCTATATTTACCATGCAGAAACCAGATTTAAGCGGACATTTTCGTTTTGATTGCAATTTTCAGGACATTCGACTAAAACTACAAGGGTTCCACCAAATGAGAATGCCATTGATCAAGCTAGAGAACTTCCTTAATATACCCCCCCCCACCAAAAGAGAAAAGAAAAATAGCCAGCGAGTGGTAAATAAGTGTGTGTTTTATTGAAGGGTTTTATCTCCCAAGCACTTTTCATAATACCAATAATTATAAGCAAATCTCAGATTCAGTTACATAAAGGAGAGATGATCATACCTTCTATAGAAGAAAATTAACACTTTTATTTCATGCTTGTCAGATATCCTGGTGTAGTCTGGATTGATACATAACTCGGTTTAAGTTGGATGCAGTCCAGTTGATTTGTGTTCCTCATATTTTTTATCAAAATAAAATAAAACTGTAAGCAAACTGCTTATTCACTAGAGAGCCTTTGTAAGAGAATGTGTAAAAGTAAGTTGGCCTGACGTTTCGATCCTAGCAGGATCTTCTTCAAAGACAAAATTACAATATTTTTAATAACAGACAGTATACTAGGAGCAAGAGGTGATCTAAATCAGGGTTGTTGAAATATGACCCTTGATAACCTAATTAAAAGCCTCAGAAGCTATGTTTGAATTTGCCAATCTGCTGGAATGGATGAAAGGTCCAGAGTGCTCTTTCATCGTGCTCAGGGTCACCAGAGAGTTTGCCAGGAAGAATAAAACTCCAGTGTGTTATAGTGGTTAGTTAAATACATACTTTTCCAAGTTATAAATGGACCGGTCTTTATTATGCATTATGAATCACATCGTTGCTTATCTGTATGTTAGTTACTCAGTGAACATTCAACATCTACTGGGACTGATGGAGGGGTAGGGCCAGGGGGAGGGTGTAGGGAGAGGGGCGGGGAAGGTTACGATGAAGCAGCTGGTATGATATAATTTAAGTTATAGCTGACAACAGATTGATGTTCTGACCATACAGTGTGTATACTTCTTTCGCAGTTGAATTTTTTTTTTTCAAAGTTTGTGTTGGTACGATAGAGAAAATGATAAAATATATTTTATTGACAGGCTTCAAACAGGCTTTCACGGTCATTGAAAATTCACTAAGAAATTCGTATCAGGTTGATTCGCAGCTCAAGATATAATTAAGTTTTGCATCATGAAAAGTGATATGTAAATCCCTGATGATTTTGTAGGAGGTACAACACAGTATGCTTTTCCATGATCGTCCTTATAGCCGATAACCAGCTCAGATTTATTTGCATATTTAAGTCAGGTTTTCTGTTAATTTTGGGTAAATTTTGTTATGCTATTCCATCCTAGGTGAACTCACTGTGTTACGGTTAAAGAGTGTCTGTACCATAACCTCAACAGGAACCAGATTCTCTTGACTTATTCAAAATTGGTCATATGCTGACTGAGGTATAGGGTACCAAAATGCGCTTTTGTTGGCTTCCTCACTCTCGGGAATCACTACACTAAACTACAAACTCACGAATTGCTTAAGTTGTCACGTTTCAAATCAACTTATGAACCAGTGATATCTTGAATTTTGTCCAGGTTTCAGATTACCATATTTTGAGTGATTAGTGTCATTAAAAATCGCTTAAGACTGTTTATGCCCTATATTTGTATGGAGTTCAAACATATTCATTGAGAAATAAGAACTGTTAGGTGACTTCCGTAATTATGAGCACATGAGCCAGTAGGATATTATTGCTTGAGGATTTTATCTAAAGTGTTGCTAGTTTGTTCATATGTATAACATATTTTTTAAAAAGGAATGAAATAAAATTTTGCATTTAACTATGAAAAAAAGTTTGCTTGTTTGTAGCACTCTCTGAATGAATTTCTCCAGAACGAAAGAGCACAAACTTAGAATACAATACGTGCAGTGTTCTGTATACTGAGTGCTTGCTACCAAATATTATATTCATTAACTGATGGCAGCGAGACAAAATCTGGAAGGCAGTTGTTCAAGTTAAAGGCATTGAAGACTCACCCCAAACCGCGTGCGGCCATCTGAAAAAGTTAAGTTTCTAATGCTTGCAAGTGACGTTTTGTTTGTGTCGCTACAAAATGCAGACAGTAATGAAATGTGATACCTTGTTATCTTTAGCTGGACATGAGATGTCCATCGCTGTGTTGTTTGTATACTGTGCTGTGGGTATTGACCACATCTGTATGTACTTATGTACACAAGTGTCTAATTACCGACTGTAGCAAGCTGTGTGTGTATTTTCTGGGATCGATGGTGGTGATAAACACTTCTGTTACACCTCATTCGAAACTAGGTCAAATTACCGGCATAAGACATTTCATTTTGAGCGAGTCTTCACACCCTCTAATGCAATTTGTGCTTAAAAGACAGATTTGTGCTTAAAATGTATTTTTGAATGTTTTCCTTCTTTGACTAACTTGCTGTTTATCCCGATGAAAACTTGATCATCAGTTACAAAAAGGCCAACACAAGAATTGGAGCTAATTAAAGGCAAAATTTTGTGTTTGAAAATTTCCAAATCTAATATTTGGCAAGTGATGTTTTGAAACTTAAAGTAATCTGTATTGGCCCCAAATTAAAGCATGCTATAATTTATCGGAGTTTTCAAAATGTACCACCCTGGAGGAGAGGTCTTTACTCTCCAAATTGTTCTCAGGTATTCTAAATGAATACACAAGATGACTGCATCTCCAAGTGAGGTAAATTTCCTCCAGGGTGGTTATAAAATTTTGACCACAGTTGACATAAACTTTTTGATTTTTCAAATGGTACCATATTTGAAAAATCAAGCATATTTGGCGCCAATACAGCATACCTTTAAGGAGAGTTAGGAAATTTTGGTTTAGAAATGAGGTGTGTGGTAGGGGCAATAGTGATATTTTAAAGCTAGCTTAAAATTTGGGGAAGTGGAGGCGGAATTAAAGGGGTTGATCCTTGTAAGGGTCTTGAGTCCTACTAA
The DNA here is from genome assembly GCA_000934455.1 of Apostichopus parvimensis. NCBI lineage: Eukaryota > Metazoa > Echinodermata > Holothuroidea > Aspidochirotida > Stichopodidae > Apostichopus > Apostichopus parvimensis. The sequence goes on from KN882787.1 coordinate 76,606, forward strand.
CATTTGGGAAAGGAATGGGGTGGGAAAACTGATGATCTTGTTAAAGGTCATCTTTGCCCTTAGTACTCCCCCAAAGGACTCTCATATCCCCACCCCCCCCCCCAAAAAAAAGAAGAAAAAAGGAGTTAACTATGCTTTTTCAAGTTTCAATCATGTGACCATTATTTGCCACTGTCTAGCATTATTGATGGCAATGTTGATGGTTCTTATAGCTGTAATAATTATGCAGTCAGCTAAAAAATATCCACTCCCCAGCTTTCACATTGGATGATATAATACCTTTGTAATGGAAATCATGTAGCATTTCTCCACATTCACAGGCCCAAAACATTAATCACTGCTATTAGTACTGTCTTAGTTCTGGCGGCACTCCCAACAATTTACTATGTAAACCATCCCGTCAACCACTCCCTTAACCCTTCTTTTAACCAATTCTCTAACTATGTTGGTCAGTACTTTGTCAGACACGGTATTACCTACTTCTCATAGAATACATGGTTCAATTCTTTAACGCCAAATTCATACCTATTCTAGCTGCAACACTACTTTCGTAACCGACTCAACACTGGTGGCATATGTCTTTGTTCACCTTTGTTTTGAACTGATTCGAAAACAAGTTGAGTGCATCACATCCGGGGCATTCACTTGTTAGTGAAAACCGTGGAACTCAGTTTGCGGAACAGAGTAGTGTAAAAAAGTAATTCCTAAAAGAATTGAAATCGTACCTTTTTGCTCATAAATTTTACCTTAAACGTACAGTATGGCAATAAAGGTTCAAAATTTCGCATAACCATGAACGCTATTAATCTAAGAAACTAAAGAAACTTAAAATCCTGAACAAGATATTCATCCGCTATCGACTCAGAACTTTGTTGGAAAGGGACATTCCCCTTCAGAACCAGCTCGCAATCCCGTCCGAATTCGAGTTCGAAATGGCAAATCCAGAGCTTCAAAAACTACAGCAGCAGCTTCGTAAAGAAATACAGGCACATCAAGTAAGTTGTTCATTTATTTCTTGTATTTCCTTTGGTAGTTATTGTCCAAAGCATTTACGTTGTGTTCGTACCGATCAGATACCCCTTCGTATCTTCCATACACGCACTATACAAAAAGTATAAGCTTTCCCTATTAAATGGAGCTTTGCATACATAATGAGCTGAAGTTAAGTACAATTTTGAAGGATTCTTTCCTCTTTAAAAATATAAGCCTTTGCTTATGGGTGAAAAATATTAATATTTCCTACATTTATGTAGCTAGATAAACAGGCAGATAATTTCTGACTAATGAAAACTGGTTATGATTGTTTGTTGGTCTTCTCCAAACCTTAGCCTAATTGGTACCAATGCTAACTTCTAACAGTTAGACCCTTACAACAAGTATCGGAGGTGGGACACCGAGCCAGTAAACTTCCTTCGTAACCTAACCCCTAAACGATTTTACAACATGAAATGATTACGTAGGGTATTGATAAGGTATTTTAACAGTGAAACTCTGTTGATTTTCAAATTTACATCACATTCCATGTATCCAGAACCCTCGTTATGTGTACAAGTCACACTCGCAACCAAAATGGAACAGCGTTACGCAGTCCACAGTGCTGTGTGTATCAACCTTTACACACTGTACGTAGTACACAAACTTGTTTTGAGTGATGTCACACTCCTGCATATTGCACTTTGCCCATGGGCTATTTATAACTTTCGTTTTCTTATTTCTTTCAGATTCTAGTGGTGAAGGTTCAAACAAATCCTAATGTAAGAACCCTTTAATGTATTTTGACCCATAAGAATTAAGTCAAATGTAAGAATAGGCTACAGTGGCAGTAAATTCACAATACTAGACAATTGTTTGCAAGTATTGGTGAAAAGGTTGCAGGTTGGTATATTAGGCCTACTATACTATTAACATAATTTATGCATCTTAACCTATACTTGAAAGCATAAGTAAAGTAATTCATGAGGTGAAAGTGTGTCCCCACAAATGTTACCCTACCCCAAATATACTCTTCCATTACTGTTTGCGGGAAATAAACACACTTATCTTAGCAAATTATCCAATAGTACATGGTATATCTTCTAACTAGTATCGAAGGCAAAAAAAACCCCACCAACTTGTTTTAATGGAAGATTCAAGTTGAGCCTGGTAGTTACATATTTTGTCATAGAATGGTCTTGTAAAAAGTTTTTTGCCAAATATCTCAATAATATGGTAAAGGTCCTTTTTAAGGGTAAACAAAAGATAAATTATTTCCTGCAATTTATCTAGGCTATTGATAAGGATTAAAACATTTCAATTCTGTGGAACTGGGAAGTTTGCATACATATCTGGTCTACACTTAGTTTAGCTCTGGACTAAACTCTGATGAAGTTGGTCACTATTATCCTCATGGGTATGTGAAATGAAGCATTTTTATCGCTGTTTACAACACTTGACATGGTTATGTCGGCGGCACACTGCTCGAATGATTGCAACCCTGACTGGACACAACCCAAACCTGACTTGACCAAACCATTGTGTAGTTGTGTGTGTGCTGCAGGGCTATGGCCAAAGATGGAGTCGAGTATAGGGTCACATTCAGATGGGGCAGCTAGTGAACTCACTGGCTTAATGTAAAAAGTTCTTCTCCTACAACATAATCATACACCAAATATGTCAAATTTAAAATTGCAATGAAGTACGACCAAACCATTGTGTATTGGTGTGTGTGCTGCAGGGCTATGGCCAAAGATGGAGTTGAGTATAGGGTTACATTCATATGGGGCAGCTAGTGTACCCACTGGCTTAATGTAAAAGTTCTTCTCCTACAACATAAATCATACACCAAATATGTCAAATTTAAAATTGCAATGAAGTACGACCAAACCAATGTTGTGTATTGGTGTGTGTGCTGCAGGGCTATGGCCAAAGATGGAGTTGAGTATAGGGTCACATTCATATGTGGCAGCTAGTGAACCCACTGGCTTTGATGTAAAAGTTCTTATCCTACAACATAATCATACACCAGATATGTCAAATTTAAAATTGCAATGAAGTACGACCAAACCATTGTGTAGTGGTGTGTGTGCTCAGGGCTAAGGCCAAAGATGGAGTTGAGTATAGGGTCACATTCATATGGGGCAGCTAGTGAACCCACTGGCTTTATGTAAAAAGTTCTTCTCCTACAACATAATCATACACCAAATATGTCAAATTTAAAATTGCAATGAAGTACGACCAAACCATTGTGTATTAGTGTGTGTGCTGCAGGGCTATGGCCAAAGATGGAGTCGAGTATAGGGTCACATTCAGATGGGGCTGCTAGTGTACCCACTGGCTTAATGTAAAAAGTTTTTCTCCTACAACATTATCACACACCATTATCTCAAATTTAAAGTTGCAATGAAGTACGTTTCATTCTCTCTCTCACTTTTTTTCCTTCTTTTGCATTTAAAACATATTTCTTAATATAGGATCCAGATTTGAAGAAATCTATAAATGAACAACAGGCAAAGATTGCTACACTCAGTGAAAAGCAGGTATGTGCATTTATGTAACGTGAGTAAAAAAACAAAACAAAACAAAATGAAGTTAGGTCTTGAAAGAGCAAATAAAACGGTGATTTGGCTCGAACAGGATTTGAACCGGTCATCTTAGAAGATCGTGGGCTCTGTCAACTTAAAATGTACAGTGTTTTAGTCTGTAGTGATCCCTACTGAACAAGTTCTCTCCAAGGAAACTTAGCCACAGTTACCATGCATATAGTAACTAGAAATCATAATTTCAGTTTCATTTGATGAAACCCAAAATGTGACAGGGAAGGTATTTTTCTCGGTATATAATTTTGGCTCACAAGGAGTTGAATAATAACATATTCGATCCCCGTTTCTAAAAACTGTCTGTCAAAATAAAGCAGGATATTAAGAACTGGAGAGTAAGAACACAATTGGTTTATATACCAAATGTTACTAAATTGGATATTGTATTTAAAGTACACAGTATTTTGTAGACACATTGAACTTTACCCCTTCCCTTCCCATCCCACTCCACACAATCCCTCCCTTCCTCAAATTGCTACCCCCCTCCCACACACCTAATGATTCAACAGTAGTTCCTGTCTATGTTAGCACAAGGATTTAACATACATGTACTAACCAGGCTTAATACTGTCCCCTCTGTTACATTGTTTTTTGTTCTTCAGCCTCCCTCTAAAGAAGATCCTGCTAGGATCGAAATGTCAGGCCCTCTTACTTTAACACATTAATGTTTTAAAATGAAAAATGTATCTTGAAGACTTTGCCAATGTTTGAGTTTACCTTTCATTAAATTTGCAGAAGAAAGTTGTCGAGCAGTTGAGATCAGAACTGGGTATCCAGAAAAGCCCGGTACAAAATGAAAAGGTATGTCAATTTCTACAAAAGTAACCTGTTTCGTGCATAAGTTGGTTACAATTATTATCTATTTTTCCACCTACTTGATCTTTCCATTTTGATATGCTCAAGTCGTTCAGAAAAAATGTGATATCTGTGTCAGTTGGAACATGTTGAGCTTAAAGACTAATTGTTGTCCATTAAAATGAGTTTCAGTTTGAATGAAGACTTTGGCATGTTTACATGACATTCAGATTGCACTGTAAATAAATGCCTCCAAACAGGTTAAATGATAAATTGGTTTCACCCCTTAAGCTTGTGTTATATTCACTAAACGGAAACCTACACATCTATCCTACAGCGTATATATTGGTCAGTGTTATATTTGCTTTTCAGACAACCAAAATGAAAGGCCCTGTTGTCAGAGGAACAACCAGAAAATAATCTGTAAAAATTTACCCTGCATTTTCACATTCTTCATTAATTGCATTCCTCTCGTTTTCTATTCTATTTAATTTTGTTTTTCCTAAATGTCAGTACAAATTATCTTGTAAATCTTTCAGAAATCTAGTACTACAATGCCTTTGGGTACCTCGCAACACCTCAATATCCCCACAAGGCCCAGCATCAAAATCACTGCAAGGCCTCATCCGGCAGGGGTCGTGACACCCCCACTGACCCCTCCCAGGATGTCAATTCTGACAAACAAACCCTCCATGTTCCCCATCAAAGTACCTCAGATCACCTGCCGTCTCAGTGGTGGCACGACGGAGAAGAAAGTGACCATGCCAAAGGTAAGAGGAGGATTTTTGCTAAGTGTTTTTCAATTTAAAGGGATATTCTGGGATATTCATCATTTTAATATTTTTTTACATGCTTATTACAAGGTACAATGCCAGTTAGATGTGAGTTTGTGAATACTGTATAGGCCCCAAATTAAAGCACGCTATAATTGCTAGAAGTTTTCAAAATGTACTTTCCTGGAGGTCTTTACTCTCCAAATTGTTCTCAGACATTTTTAAGGAACACACAAGATGACTGAATATCTAAGTGAGTGAACGTTTCCTCGAAGGTTGTAATAAAACCAGTTCAAGAATTTTGACCAACGGTGACCATATTTGAATATCTAGCATATTGGGGGCCAATACAGCATACCTTTAACTACAATGAAAGGGTCCTGGAGAAATCTATTCAAATTCCAAGAGAACATTGTATCACCACTGTCGTGATTTGCCATTGGTACTATATATATTTTTCTCTTTCAGCTGGATTTATCAGATAAAAAGATTGTCAAATTTAAGGAGCAAAAGCATAGCAGTCACCTCAAACCAAAGAAGGCACTCACTCCTGCAGAAGTGGTAATGTATCATTTCATTTTTAGTTGTTTCTAAATATACATCTAACATTAATGTTGGCACAAAACCCCACCCCTTCCCCCTCCCCACCAGTCTTCTTTCGACAGAGTGTTTTTCCATTTTTGTAAGACATAACAGGTCCGATGTAATCCCATAAACTTTGTCCTAAAGCAATTAATCCTCATGATGCATTCCATTATGATCATTTCATACTGGAGACAGTTTCCGGCAAAGAAAATCAATGGCAATGGTGTAAGCTATTACCCTTTGTAATTGCCTGAATGACCCCCCTACCATACCCTCCTCTCCCCCACTCTAACATCTTACTTTCCTAGGTGCATCGCTGTTTGGAACAAGCTTTCACTTAGTCGCTAAAACATTTTGAACTGTAGTTGCTTTCATTTCAAATTTTAAGAAAGCATACATGCTGTTTTATTGTTTTTCCACAGAAATTGGAGTTCATGGCGGCCTTAGGTCTCATCACGCAGAGGACACTAGAACATCTCCAAAACAAGAGGCAGGAGCGAAAGAGGAGGAGCACGGCTAAC
>KN882787.1:82904-95037 GCA_000934455.1 Apostichopus parvimensis
CCAATGTTTGAGTTTACCTTTCATTAAATTTGCAGAAGAAAGTTGTCGAGCAGTTGAGATCAGAACTGGGTATCCAGAAAAGCCCGGTACAAAATGAAAAGGTATGTCAATTTCTACAAAAGTAACCTGTTTCGTGCATAAGTTGGTTACAATTATTATCTATTTTTCCACCTACTTGATCTTTCCATTTTGATATGCTCAAGTCGTTCAGAAAAAATGTGATATCTGTGTCAGTTGGAACATGTTGAGCTTAAAGACTAATTGTTGTCCATTAAAATGAGTTTCAGTTTGAATGAAGACTTTGGCATGTTTACATGACATTCAGATTGCACTGTAAATAAATGCCTCCAAACAGGTTAAATGATAAATTGGTTTCACCCCTTAAGCTTGTGTTATATTCACTAAACGGAAACCTACACATCTATCCTACAGCGTATATATTGGTCAGTGTTATATTTGCTTTTCAGACAACCAAAATGAAAGGCCCTGTTGTCAGAGGAACAACCAGAAAAAATTAAAAATTTGCCCTGCATTTCCACATCCTACATTAATTGCATTTCTTTTATTTTCGATTCTATTTAATTTTTTTTTTTTTTCTAAATGTCACTACAAATTATCTTGTAAATCTTTCAGAAATCTAGTACTACAATGCCTTTGGGTACTTCGCAACACCTCAATATCCCCACAAGGCCCAGCATCAAAATTACTGCAAGGCCTCATCCGGCAGGGGTCGTGACACCCCCACTGACCCCTCCCAGGATGTCAATTCTGACGAACAAACCCTCCATGTTCCCCATCAAAGTACCTCAGATCACCTGCCGTCTCAGTGGTGGCACGACCGAGAAGAAAGTGACCATGCCAAAGGTAAGAGGAGGATTTTTGCTAAGTGTTTTTCAATTTAAAGGGACATTCTGGGAGGTCATCATTTTAATATTTTTTTTACAATCTTATTACAAGGTACAATACCAGTTAGATGTGAGTTTGTGAATACTGTATAGGCCCCAAATTAAAGCACGCTATAACTGCTAGAAGTTTTCAAAATGTACTTTCCTGGAGGTCTTTAACTCTCCAAATTGTTCTCATACATTTTAAGGAACACACAAGATGACTGAATGTCTTAGTGAGGAACATTTCCTCAAAGGTCGTAATTAAAACAGTTCAAGAATTATGACCACAGGTGACCATATTTGAATATATAGCATAAAATGGGGCCAATACAACATACCTTTAACTAACCAATGAAAGGGTCCTGGAGCAATCTATTCAAATTCCAAGAGAACAATGTATCCTCTCGAATTGTGATTTGCCATCAGTACTATATAACAAGGGAAAACAAAGACTATTGGTCTTTAAACTTACGTGGTTTTGTCCACATTTGTTCTCTTTCAGCTGGATTTATCAGATAAAAAGATTGTCAAATTTAAGGAGCAAAAGCATAGCAGTCACCTCAAACCAAAGAAGGCACTTACTCCTGCAGAAGTGGTAATGTATCATTTCATTTTTAGTTGTTTCTAATTAAACATTTAACATAAATGTTGGCACAAAACCCCACCCCTCCCCACCAGTCTTCTTTTGGCAGAGTGTTTTGCATTTTTGTAAGACATAACAGGTCATATGTAATCCCATGAACGTTGTCCTAAAGCAATTAATGCCTCATTATGCATTCAATTATGAACATTTCATACTGGAGACTGTTTCCGGCAAAGAGAATCAATGGCAATGGTGTAAGCTATTACCCTTTGTAATTGCCTGACTGGCCCCCCTACCCTCCCCTCCCCCCACTCTAACATCCTACTTTCCTAGGTGCATTGCTGTTTGGAAAAAGTTTTCACTTAGTCGCTAAAACATTTTGAACTGTAGTTGCTTTCATTTCAAATTTTAAGAAAGCATACATGCTGTTTTATTGTTTTTCCACAGAAATTGGAGTTCATGGCGGCCTTAGGTCTCATCACGCAGAGGACACTAGAACATCTCCAAAACAAGAGGCAGGAGCGAAAGAGGAGGAGCACGGCTAACCCCCAGTTCTCTAGTTATAACAGAAAAGAACTTGAAGTAAGGTTTCTCTCATTAATTTGCTTAAAGTGTAATAAATAAAAAAAATAAAAAAAGAATATTCCAGTAGTGAAGTTTCTTTGCTTAACAACAATGCCAGACACACCCCTCATAGCATTTTGTATGAACCCTTCAAATTTGGTGGTACCTTTGTGAATGCCTCTGGCAACTTCAGAGTGAAAGATGTCATCACGGCAATTCAACCGAAAGTGTTTTCGTTTTTTTTCAGAACATTTTACTCACTTATTTACAGAAAACCTATCTGTCATATTTAGACATAATTATTATCTTTTTGTTCCCATTTTTTATTCATATCTGTTCCTCCCTTTTTCCTCCCAGAGTCGACAGTCTGCTTCCAGTTACCTCGCAGCAACAACAGGCTCCTCAGAACCTTTGCATGATACGAGAAAACGAAGTAAGTAAATGGATGAAAACTTCATAACTTCATAATATGAAGGAAAAAGGAGTTTAGGTCCCAGCCTCTTGAGTCCACTTCCATCCCATTTTGATTCAGTAGATTTGCTGTTACCTTGCCTTTTTGTTTGAAGTATTGATCATTTTATGGTCCATTCTCCACAGGTCGATTCACTCCTCCTGAACCAACCAAAGAAGTGCCACGTCCAGTAGCGTCTCCAGTCAGTGCTACTAATGGCAGATCTGATGTGAGTAAAATGTCTTTGTGTTTGATGCTGATGATCCATGGGAAGAAATGTGTCCTTAAATGTTTCCTGATAGCTTATTTAGTAGAAGCAGCCCCAAAGATTATTCATTATGAACCCATGTGAGTGAAATATTTAGATGATTAACCGAACAAAGTATCGTAGAAGAACCTATCATAGCGCAGTGCCTATTATGACGCACTTTTGAAGATTCTTTCATCTTTGCCATAGCAGTGGAAACTAAACCCAACTTGAAATGTGGTCAGCTTGTCTCTCATTGTGTTTAACACAAAATGTGAAGTCCAGCAATGAAGTACCTAGCAACAGCTACTTCCAAACCATCACTATCCTGTATCATTTTTTTATTTTCTTTTATGTTGGCTTATATCAGCTCAACTTGATAATTATTTGTGTTCCATCGCAAGAATGAAAGAAATATTCCCAAAATTTTCTTTCTAGACTTTTATTAAAACAAAAGATAGTATTTGTAACGCATTTGAGGTTAGGCTAGTCAATTTCAAGTGCTATCAACTCTTTGAAGAAGACTGCCCTGTAAAAGGTATCCAAACTCAACAAAGATTCTTCTGCCCAGGATTTCATCAATATTTTGTTTCTTCAAAATGCATAAAATCTAGATACATGTGCATGTTTTAAAATATTGCAGTTGCTAAATATTTAAAAAATTAGAGAAATTTATTCGACAATACGGTAAAATTTTTCCAGTTGAAAGTCTGAATAAGTGCATGATCATAATTGAACCCACCATGGTACGTTGGATCGCTCATAAAAAATATGCCATTTGGGCAATGAGATGGTTTGGCTGCTTCATTACTAGGGAATGGAATGGGTAGGGGAGCAGGAGGGGGATGTATAAAAGGTATGTGAGTGAAAAGTATGTCTCACAAGCCCCCCCACCCCCCCTCCCCCTGACACACTGGCTCACAGTTTACAGAACATCATTGAAATCACATATAGCCCAACAAGCAAAATCAAATCGGCAAATATCATCTGTCTTCTTCTTGCCTAGAGGCAAATAAGGCCTCCACAGAGCGTCTCCATTCATCTCGGTCGGCAGCTGCGTTTCTGGCCTCATTCCAGGATCGCCAACCAGCCCTCTCTCTCTCTTTGTCTACTGTCCTGCGCCATGTTGTTTTTGGTCGCCCTCTCTTTCTCCTGCCCTCCGGTGCCCAAGTCATGCTGATGTTGCTGTCGTTGTTTGGGTTTTGGCGCAAAAATAAAAGCTTTTTAATTTGATTGCAGAGTCATGAAGATTCCTGTGCAGTCTGCCATAGGATCGGGGAACTCCTGTGTTGCGATACCTGTCGTCTAGTCTACCACTTTGAATGCCTTGATCCTCCCCTGTCCACTGTTCCATCTGGGGTGTGGAGCTGTCCCCAGTGTGAAGTGAGTTGCTTTTTTTTCCTGCTATAAGTGCAGAAGATGGTCTACACTGTGACAAATAACATCAACACCAAAAAAATATCTTGTTATTTTTGGCATTAGTTTACATTTACGTTTTACATTGTTTTACTATTTCCCATAACAGCAAACAACAGATCTATTTTGTGGAAGTCTGTAACTCATATGCAAAAAGATATAACACAGTATAACTCAGGGGTTTATCTTTGCTATCATTTGCAATTTTGGAAATTGATAACAAAAATGTGTTTTGATCAATTATTGTCAATTATTAGCCATATTTAACCAGTTTTTCAATTATTTTTAAAGGCAACATACCGTCAGTCAATTTTTCCATAATTTTTGGAATGTTTTATTTATTTATTTTTTTTTGTGGAAAATAGCAAAATGCAAAGAAACTTGGGAAGATATATGGATTTAGTAATTAAAGACTTTTGTGTAATTTTGTACTTTGTGTGAAGAGAGGTTCTCTCTGGGAAGGTACGGCAGTGAAATTACGATGTGAAAATAGACATAATGTCACACATGGTCAAGATTTTAAAGTCATTGAAGACTCGCCCCAAACCGCGTGCCGCGCCATCTGAAAAGGTTAACTTTCCGTTGCTTGCAAGTGAAGTTTTCTGCTTGTCGCTACAAAATGCAGACAGTAATGAAACGTGATACCTTGTTATCTTTAGCTGGACCTGAGATGTCCATCGCTGTATTGTTTGTACACTGTGCTGTGGGTATTGACCGCAGCTGTATGTACTGACTGTACACTAGTGTCTAATTACAGAAGGTAGCAAGCTGTGTGTGTATTTTCTGGGATTGATGGTGGTGTCTAACACTTCTGTTACACCTCATTCGAAACTAGGTCAGATTACCGGCATTAGACGTTTCTTTTTGCGCGAGTCTTCACACCCTTTAAAGACAGGTCTTGTCATTCTTTGCTCACAGGTCCGGAACAACAAAAAAGTGGAGGACTGGAAAGGTATGGTCTCGATGGTACATTCTTTTCTGGCTCACAAGAGTAGGAAAGAGGAAGAGAAGAAGAAACTGATGCAGAAAACCGCAGATCTGAGAAACGAGAGGCTAGCTCTGGAAGAGAGGGTCAGGCAACTGAATGAGGCAATCACGGTAAATGACTGAAATTGGCATGAAGCTTTAGGTGTAAGGGAAGGGGTGGTCGAAGGGGCTGGGGGGATGGGTAGCAGTAGGGGGAGCGAGAAGGTAAAGGTAGGGGTGGCGTTTTGTAACAGCAATCAGCAGCACCGGTAGAGGAGTTCAGACCGAAATGTAAGGCTAGTTTGCACTATCGCCAGTGAGTTTTCCATGCACTTAAAAATGCCAAGACTTTGCTCAATAAGTTCAATGGATATTCTAGCTACAGACAATGTAAAATCTAATTATTTTAGATGAAAACTCCACCTCATAACCTCATTGGCCATTTCGAGATATACGGTCGATTAATTGAAACCTATCTCGACTGGCTAAACCTTGCTGCAGGAAGTTAATCAGAGTAGGTGGTCTTTGATGTGATCACTCATCAGGGCTGATCTTCTTCAAAAGCTTTACTAGAGATATATATTATAATCTTCTTGTTGATTTATCCTTGAACACTGATCTATTACGAATGGTTGCTTAACTCTGTACTTAGCATTTCTATAAAAGTGCAGACCAGTAGAGTTGGCAAAGTGATGTGTGTGTAGGGGGCTCCTAAATGGAGAGGTTGCACCACTTAGCAGTTTGTTTATTGACTACTTGAAGAGTTTGCATTTAATCCACACCTTCCCCAGTCCCCCCATCCTCACCCCACCCCCATCTCCCTCTCTCCTTGAACATATGCCTTATTTGGTCAAGAAACATGTTGAAGCCCCACCAAATAAATGTGGAAGTTAATTGGCAGTTTCTGAACTGTACAAGGATGGCGTATTGGTATATAATATCTGAAGATATTTTCAGTTGAAGGGGACGTGCCCTTGGATCAGGGATAAAAGTCTCTCCGGGGGTCATTTTTTCATCTCTGAATATATCCTCTATTTTTATCTTGTTGGTTGGACCCATTTCTGGATTATTGCATTGTTTATGTTTCTTTGTCTACAGTTTTCTTCTTTTGTGTTTGTAGAAAAAGAAAGTTGACAGTGAGGAATTAATGAAGTCTTATCAGAAGAGTGAAACAGCTGTCCACAAAATCAAAGAGATAATGGCTCACATGAATGCATAGATCATGAGAAATCACGTCTGGAATTATCGACAGGGTCGGGGCCAGAGCCTGGACATTGTGTGATCATATAAAAGATGTTTACTGATTGGATGAAAGAGAGTTGTTCCTCTGAATCAATTGTGAGTATCGCAGGATGATTCTCAGTTTTAGACGTTTGAGACAGAGTGAAGCCATCTCACATATGGATGGGATTATGCAGTGCTGGAAAGAGGAAGAAGAGGAGGGAAGAGGAAGAATAGGCAAGAATCGCCAAGAATTTTACGGATGGATGAGAATAGGCGGTGCTGGATTATTAAGGTACTTGAGATCTGTGTCAGAGAAGCAGAGGTGTAGGAAGAATAGGCCAAGTGCCGTCGGGTGATGGTCATAACCTTATAAAGTATTCAAAAATCAGATGCAAAGAAAAGAGATGTAATTCTAGAGAAGGCAGGTAGTATAATTACTGCAAAACGTCAGGTGATGATTGACAAATACAGAGGAATAGAACGAGAGGGATCCATCTCCCATTGATCTGATCCCAACATGGGGATCAGTTTTTGATGCTTCTGATATGATCAGTTATGCAGGGAGATGAAATTGATCGGGGGGGGGGGGGGGAAGAGAAAGAGTGTCTTGTGATCATTTGAGAAAACCAAATAAAGTATTCTCTAATGAGGGTTGCTATGGAGATTGATCTGAATAATAATAAATAAAATGAGTTTTGACTTTTTAAGATCTGGGCATGTGTTAATGATAGAGCATCAGTAAGGTACAAAGTGTATACCTGATCAATTTCCTTAAGGTATCAGATCTGCCTAGAAAAACATTTGAATTTGAAATATTTTCTGAAGAAACAAGTACTTAAAAAACACGATAAAACAATGATACAGGCCTGCTGTCTATACTACCTTTAGCAATCAATATGTCATTGTCGAGGCATTTTACTCATTTCATTGTCCCTAGCTCTATTACATTTTTAGAGTCTCTCTTCAGAATTTAAAGGTTTCGCTTTCCATATTACACAGCTAGCATAACAGATGTGTCGAATACAGCATAACAGCATACAGCATACAGTCGAATACAGCATAACAGATAACAGATGTGTCGAAAATTCCATTCCCTGCTACCGATGTTGACTTAAACACATTTGAGTATGGTGTGATAGGAATGCAATATATACACAGGTCACAGTACAGTCTGTCTGGCCACCCCTTGGCAATGGCTTGGTAATAGCTAAACAGGGTTCACTGCCAAGATAAGCTAGGACGGTTCTCCTGGTAGAGCGCATGACTTGAGGTCACCGGTTTTGAACTCTATTTTCTTTTATCACCATTCTAACATATTTTATTTTTTAACCTTTTCTGCTTTTAACTTTGGTTTCAAGGAATATGATCCAGAAATGAAAAATTATGTTCTGTATAGATATTGGTCTTTTTCAAGGTTTTGTGAATGTCTCCATTCTCCATATCGGGCTAGATTGGTTCACCTCTCTTAAACCTTCTTACGAATAGAAATGTCGTGGTGGTAATTATGAGAATCTACTTGGTGTAATAACAGATATGCGTTCACAGGTTGGGAGGATTAAAAAAAAGAAAATATTTCAAATGCTTGTAAAAATTTGTCAACGAAGTTGATCAATGCTTAATTTTGGGATACATGCACATTTAGGCTTTTGGTCACACAATATTCTTGTCATGGATATGTCCCTAAATTGAGAACTTGGGTATGTCCGCTGACATATCACCATATGTTTCCTTCTCCCAGTTTATTTCGTTTTTTTCCTATTCAATATTTACTTTATATTATTCCTTGTTTAAGGTTGTTTCTGTTCAGCACTATTTTCCTTCTTTATTCTCTCACTTCTTTGTGTTTTTAACTCGAGAATGTCTTGATATATCCTTTATCGACTTAGAAGATTTGTAAGATTAACTATTCCAGTTCCTGTTTGAGAGTACGGCTACGGTTGTTCTCATTTAATCTGAAATATTGGATAAGCCTTTTGTTTTGTTTTTAGGCCAAGAAAGAGGAAGAAATGTAGGCTCCTATTTTCCTCGCATAATTTTACACCAAATTATTACCGCTTGCAACATCGTTCCTACTGTCTGAAACGCCACGGTAATGCTTGGTTCATCATCAGATATGCAAAAAACAGATATCAGCTGTGACCATGGCAACAATTTTCTTGTTTTTGTTGTTGTATTGAAGTGGTGATAAGTCCTAGTCATTTCCATAGCAATTACAGGTTATAGTAGGTGTGTCAAGGGTGTGATTCATTAATGATTTTTGTGCTTCAAGCAAATTGTGCAATAGTGTTTCCTGGAGGTATCGCTGATGTCATGTTCCAGCGTAAGGAAGCTGTTAACTGTTTAGTATGGGTCTAGAGGAATTGATTTTTATTGATCTTAACATAGTTGTTTATTTCTCATTTTGAAACAATTTGGCCTTATATCATTGTTACGTGGTCCGATACAGTGGAACAAAAGCACTGCTTATGCTTTCAGGGACCGACTGTGTTTACCTTTAGGGTTTGGATTGTTATCAGCACACAATCCACATAAACTGCAGCTTTAAATAAATGTGTGTATGGTTGGGGGTGGGGAAGGAAGGGTTACTTCACTTGGACTACCTTTTGTTGATTTTAAAAATTAAGGAAATTTCTATATTTCTGTACCAGAAAAAGGATATTTTGAATCAGTCAGTATCATTCTTGAGACGTCATATGAGTTTGCAGATGTTAAGTACAACTTTTGATAATGTACATCGTCTTAACTGGTATCAATGAGACTTTAGTTGATTTCATTGTATGAGTCTCCTATTGCAGAAGGGGTGCTTGCTTGTAAAAAAGCAACTGCTAGCTCATTTGTAATAATCCTCCCTGGAAACCGTTTGGCATGTGGTTGTCCACTGCTATTTAAGAAATAACATGTTAAAAGACTCCTTTGCACGGCTGGTATCATGACACGATAGCTTGTTGAGCATTATCCACTAGTTACCAGCTAAAGCAATAGAATTTAGTGTGGGTGTGTACGACACAAAGGTACAGTGGCTGACTAGCCTCTTGTGTTTACCTTGTTATATGTATTTCTTTGTTTGGTTAACATTTACATCAAAATTTGCTAATAAATGAATTAATTAAGGGAAAGGATGTGAAGTAGCTTGCTGGACTAGAGCAGATTCCAAGGGTCACCACGCCATGTCCAGTTAATGATTAAACAGCACATTTTGTGATTTGTTTTGTTTTTTTCTTAAATGAAAGTGGGTGCTATTTGCCAGGCTTGTGTGTAGTAACGGAGGGATGACAATAATAGAAATACAAATAGTCATACTGCTTAGTTAAAACCCGTTGGAGTGCTGAATGAAAGAACTACTTTACACACACATGAGTGTACTTTCTAAGCCATAGCAACACATCCAAAATCTTGCACATTTGCATGGTGTATTAGTGGATCCTTTTTCAGTAACACTAGACCCTTTTATCCATTCAATACTTTGCTTCGAAACGTGTTTCGAGAGAGAAAAAGATAAAGAAAGAAACATGTATATTTTGTGATAGTTACTTCTTTTTGATATTTAAGTCTTTAAGCAAAAAATCTTCAGGGAATCTTTTTCGGTAATTAATTACTGTGCTTGCTTGCGAGTTAGACGAGAGAGAGTCTATATTTGAGTGGCTAGAAATTAGTGCAAGTGCCTTGACGAGTTTGGAGAGAAAAATATTGTATGTATCCTCTTCATTGGGCCTTGTATTTAGAATAATTTATTCAAAGACAAAATATACAGAGAAAGGTTTGTTTCCATGGTTACGGTGTAGTGTATGGTGTGTTTTCTGTTGCCGTTTGTTGTTCAGTTTCATTTTGAATGTATTTGTTGTTTACAGATGTTAGCTTTTTAAGTTAATACAGTTTGTATGCACATTCTAGTCATACCACAAATATCAATAGGATTTGGCCTCCATAGTTTTGTGCAGGGGTTCAACTGAATGTTTTGTTCCAACTTGCCAGAAACAAGCACATGGAATATATATTTTTTTTTCTTCCTTGAGAATGTTATTTAAGGCGGATCTGGAAAAAAAATTGAAAACCCTTCAATTTTATTAAGATATGCCAAGGATATTTTTTTTTTATATAGTCAATATTTTAATCCTAGAAATATCCTGAGATACAGACTGAGCAGATTTTAATTTATATGAAGATAGTAAGAGTATGAAATATGAGCAAAAAATCTAAAAAAATAAAATATCAACTTATAAAACAATTGTCAATGTTAAGATCACCTTGCATGTTGTGACAATGTAATTTTGCCTGAAAGCAGTTGATTGTTGCCCTTAAATTTGAAAGGATGGTAATAATCAAAGTTTCTGTCTCCGGGTAGCTCTCTCTGCAGGTTACCTTTCTTTGCAATTCAGTTTTCCCTCCGAGTAGAGCAAAGTAAATCACTAGCGTTTGGGAAGAAAACTCCATGAATCAGTGATATTTACTTTCTTTTCATGTGAAAGCTTTTGCTCTGATGCTTTGGGCAAGTCGTTAGATGCAGATAACATTTCATTCTGTGATTTTGATTGGTTACACAGTTTTTGCCAGTGTGTCTTGGCGTCATTTCTATACAGTACCTCAACTCACTGTAAGAATCATAGGTGCCTGCTTTCCTGAAGAGGTAAACTGAGAGGGAAGTTTAAACCCTGTTGGAGATCACTGTTAACCCGTCCCACTTCCGTTCATCTTCATTATTACGATTGTTATTCAAAGGGAAGTATATGATCATGTTAGGGTATTTATCTTTAAGAAATGTCTATCTTCAACCATAATTGTTAGTAGATTAATATACTGAAACCAAGCAAGCCAGTTGGTACAAGTTTCCCTTGCTATTAATACCACTGTGTCCTCCCTCCCATGCCATGCTTTATTGCACTCGTACTGACAGTATAAACAGTTCCTGACCCTTTATCTGATTGAAACATGATATTCATGCCGTTCATACTCTCATTATGAGTGCTGCGAAGCAGACCATGCAAGTGCAGTTTAAACACAAAATTGTCCCAACTGGGTGATACCAAACCACCAAATGCAACTTGAATGAATATTCATATAGACATAGGGAACTTTAATAAATATTCATAATGAACAGAGGATGATATGGAACTGTCAAAGCTAGAATAGGTTTTTAATTTCAAAGTATATCTCAAGTAATTTAAATATGTCTTTTTTTCTTTTGTGTATCTGTATAAATCTTTACATTAATTAATTACTCCAAAAAGTCCTATTTTGTACATTTTCATTTTGTGAAATTTGTTGATTTGTACTTCACACTAAGAAGAAAGAAACTAAAACAGAGCTGATATACAAATGAAAAATTTTACTTGTATTATTTGATATTACGCATCATATTAATAATTTTTCTGCTAGTGTTTCCTTATATTTAATCTTATAATTTTCATTTTTTAATATCTCTGAAATAATATCCAATACTCTTTCATTCCACCATACCTTCCAACATGACACAGTATAGTACCAACTGTGATTGTTACTCATGCAGTCACTTGAGAGGATACAGACATTCCAAGTCACACGCATTTGGCGTGTGACACACGCATTTCCAGCCCTTCACACGCTCACACGCTATGTGCACTTTATCACACGCAATCCACAAACAATCTCCGATAAACCGTGTGTGCAACCATGGAGCGAAATCCATATAAACCTAGGCTAGGTCTAAAATCAGGTTAGCGGCATAATTAAAATATTTTTGGTTTCGTCTAGCATCCACTGTTTAACCGATAAGTGCCCCTACGCATACGATAGCTAGAGATTGAGAAGTGCGCTCCAAT
>KN882787.1:105296-120680 GCA_000934455.1 Apostichopus parvimensis
CAAAATGGATGCATTCAGGCATATTTTCATCCATTTTCCTTGTTTATTATTTTCAGTTATGAAGGCACCGGTAGGTCGCTTTCCCTGAAGCTTATCCAACAGCTTCGGCATCAGAATGCAACGTTTAGATCGGCCAGAAAGACAGATAGTAGAGTGTTAGCTGCTGGTGGAAGCAAAACTGAAGGCAACTCTGCTACCGGTATGGACACTATTCATAAGTTTCATTCGTAGGAAGTCCTACGACAATCAAAATTAAGGGTGCTCATTATAGGTTCTTCTTTCATTAGTCAAAATTTTTCCTGTAGGCTATCCTATCAAAAGAAATCAATCAAGGAAATCACACAAATATAAAAATGATGGTGCTTTCACATGTATCATGAATTTGATCAAGATGGGTTCTGCACATGAATATCTTGTCATTTCAGGAAGGACCCTCCACGAGGTATCTCTAAACGAGTCGATCCGTTACAGCATGGGAGACCACGTGGAAAAATGGCTGAATGAGCTCCTATGTCTCGATGTCATGTCCATCCCTAGGATATCCTCAGGATGTCCTGTACCGGAAAACTGTGACCTATATCCTTGAAAATAAACGAGGAATGTTCTGAGTAGATCAGAACGCATATATGGCGTTGCACTGATTCCCCTTGATTCCCCATGCATTGATTCCTCCACCTTCCCAACCCCTGCCGCTCCCTTGATATTGTCACAACAAGCTGTCAATCTCTGTGGGTAAAAAAAGTTACAACAACCATCACACTGTTTGAGACCTACTGTTGCCAGTCACTGTGATCAAGAACTGCATCCAGGTGTAGAAAGGAAAATCTTTTTGTTTTAACTCCTACTTTGATGCTCAGAATCGATCCATTAGACCCCCAACTCTCAGACTTGATGCTCAGAATCGATCCATCGAACCCCCAACTCTCAGATTTGATGCTCAGACCATCAGACCCCCGACTCTCAGATTTGATGCTCAGACCATCAGACCCCCAACTCTCAGATTTGATGCTCAGATCATCAGACCCCCAACTCTCAGATTTGATGCTCAGAATCGATGCTCAGAAAGCATAAAAGCTAGCTTGGAATATTGATGTTCAATAGAATACCTGATTCCATTTCCATCAGCAATCTCTAAAATCTGTAGACTAAGTTTTCTGATGTCTGAAAATATCTTGAGACCCACTGATACTTTTGGATGTTTAATAAAATAACTTAATCCATCTCCATCAGCAATCCCTGAAGAACTGTACATTGATTTTTTAAGAAATCTCGCTGAAACTTTTTCGCAACCCACTGTTGGGTTGCGCCTTTATAGCCTGCCGCCTGTCAGTAGTAGGCTGATTTTCATAATTAACTTTAGGAAAAATGAAGATTTCAAAATTATCCCATGATCTGACCTTTGCTTGTACACAGTTTACAGTAATATTTCTTCATCATATTTAGTTGTTGTTCCTTGACAAACAGATTTGTACGTATTATGTAAATAGAGATACTCTGTTTAGCTACCACAAAGCCTCGGAAGTGTTCCTTCAGCGATTGATGTCAATCTATGTTTCTGCTCATTACAAGGTAAGATCACCTCTCGTTTGGTAAACATTTTCCTATTTTTTGTAAATGAAAAAGTGCATTTTGTAAACAAACTCTTGTAGATAAAATGCCGATATCGTATCATCATAATACTGTCATTGTTGGGAATTCTATCAAACCGGGAAAAGATGATTCAGTCCGTCCAGATATTCATCGTTCTTTTGCGTCTTTATAGTACAGCTGTATTTTAGATCCTCCTGCAAGGCAGGAACTCTCGAAGAAGCTTCATTGGCTTATCAAAGCCGCTAGTTGACCGAAGTAAGTCTCTGATATTCATATTTATCGTCCATGATTATGAGTTGTCAATTGTCAACAACTCTGTAACTGGAGGACATACATTAATCTTGGAGTGACTCGAACTCGGGACCTTATGATTGAAAGGCACCGGCGTTAACCACTGAGCTAACACTCCTAGTACGGCTTTAAGCAATGAAACTGTGACACCCACTGTCTGCTGTTTGTTTACAGAACACACCAAACGATCTCCAACTGTTATCAGATGCTCCAGCTCATCACATCTTTTGTCTACTCGGACCTGTCAATCCTGCTCAGAATTCTCTGCCTGAAATTCTCTGTGTTGTTCAGGTGAGTTGAACACCAGTTATCTCTGGAAGAGGGAGGGGGTGGGGGAGTGGGTGGTTGGGTGATGGGGGGGTGGCAAGCTGTGTATTTTGTTTTGTTTGTAGGTTTGCCCTGATCAAGTTGCTTGGCATTCAGACAGATGTTGGAAACCTCCTGGTCAGGATTGCTTCAGTTTTGAGGTACTTTAAATTTGTTTTACCGCAGTTTGACATGGTTGATAGGATGTTTCTTAGGAGCTTTGCTTTAATCATCTAGGCTACCAAAGAAATATATAAGAATATATAGAATTAAAACCTGGGCTGCTAAGTAGTGTTTGTTTTAACGATACACAACATTTCAATATATTAACTTGTGTCATCCTTTATTGAATATTCATGTTGCTAGCAAAAAGGTTACAGCCAGATGGAAAGTTTTCTCAATTCTCAAAATTCAAATTGGTGCAGAAACACAACATGGGCTTGACAACAGTGTCTTTAAAATGACGTAGGGCAATATCAAAATTCATTCTGTGCATTAAGGGACCCTTTAAAAGGCCCACGTACATGATAAGTGCAAGATTTTGGGCTGATTTTCTTGTAGGCCCAAGATTGAAATCTTTAGTGGGCCTGATGTGGCCTACAAAGAACCCTATGATCTATCTTTAATTTTTTAACCAGTAGCTAATTAATAAACCACTATTTAAAAAAAACATTTTTTGCTTTCTTGTTAATGTAAACAGATTTGTTTTGAGGGAGAAATCTCCAAGCAGACCATCATGAATAGTTTATCCAGAGGTCAAAGGGCATCAGGAGATATGATCCCTTGGACAATATCACAACAGGTATTTCATTTATCTTCTCATTGTAAGCATAAGTATTCTGTAAACATATCCTATAGTAAATATTATTTACTATGCAATATGTATATAATAAACCATATGTATGATATTTACTTTGTATTCTCTGCAAAAATGTAAATACATAGTATATATGCTATGTATAATTTCCCAGTGTGTTTTCTGTTCACATTTTACTTGAACATAATACCATAGATGCAATGATAGCGTTTCTCTGGTTTCTGATAAAGAAAGAAATTTTATCAAGACTGCCAAGTTCCCCCCAAATTTATCAAGTATTTTTCAAAACAAAACTGCAATTAATCAAACTAAGGCATCACCTGGGTAGATATTTTCATCCAAAATAATTTCAGTACTTAATAGCAGCCACGGATCCAAGGTTGTGGGACTTACTCCCCCATCCAGAACTGGAAACTTCCAAATTTCATCGGAAATTCTGGTCCAGTTAACAGAGTGTATTCTTCTTTGAACTTTTAACAATATTTAATGCTAAAATGCTGTTTTCAAGCTCAATACAAAAACAAAAATTTGTGCTATCTTGACCATATTTTAAGTTGTCATATTTGTCTTGATAATGTTTTTCCGCAATTATCTAAGCTAACTTGAGTGCCATTGACTTTCTACCATGCAGCTCCAAGCAATGATTTCCCAAGATTAACAATATTAATGCTAAAATGCCTCTTTCAAGCTCAATATAAAAATTTTGTTTTTTGGCGATCTTGACCATATTTAACTTGTCATATTTGTCTTGATCATGTTTTTCCGCAATTATCAAAGCTAACAGGAGTGCCATTGACTTTCTCCCATGCAGTTCCAAGACAATGATTTTCCAAGGTTATCGGGTGCGAGAGTCATCCGCATAGCAACGCATCCTGACTACCAAGGGGTGAGTCTCTCAGTATTAGGCAAAATATAAACAGCAAAGAATCTATGGCCAAAACAAAACTTAAACTTGGGACTTCAAAAAATCCAAATTTGGTAACCCATCAAGCTATATGGATGGTGCTTTTGTGGGAATGGGAGGTGGCTGAGGGAGAGAGGAGTGGATCTTGGCAAAATGGCTAGTTGAAATATATCCAAAATAACATATATTTTTAAATTTTTTTTATCTGAAGAAGGACAAATTGTCATAGCGTAGGTGAGAGGTTTTATTTTGATAGTTGAGGGGTTCTCCTTCCCATATTGTGAGAAGGGAGCATTGAAAGGTACGTACATAGTGTAAATGGTGGTGGCCAAAATTCAACTCAACTAACCAGCAATATGCCAAGTAGGAGCATGGTGTTGGAAGGAATGTCATTATTCACAATTGGTCTCTCTGTGCCAGAGTTGGAGTAGGCAGAAAGTTTTTCCAATGTATTTAAAACAATTTTGTAGCAACTACCTGAAAGTCCCGATCTTTTAAAAACAAGTTTTCTTGTCAATCCACCTCGATGCTCCCATTAGATAATATAGAGAATATGTCTGTGGAATTCCAGATGTAAGAGTAACCGTAGCTTCCCCTCCTCTTTCTCCCCCCCCCCCATCCTCCAATCCAGAAAATCATTATCAGATGATCATCATAGCTCTGAGATGTCACACTTTGGCAACAGTAGATAGCAAAAAGAGAAATACAGAATTATATCAGAGAGAGTTAACAGCAAAAAGCACTCACTGTATTACATTTCATATGGCGACCAAAGTGGGGAATGAGAATTCTTGGCTCTAACTGAACTATAACGGCCAGTCTTGTAGCTGGTTTGGCAACCCCCTCCCCTCCCCCTCCCACTCCATTTGAAAGTCACCCCAAACTGTAATGCATTTACTTAATACCAACTGACATATTGTGTTTCTCCACTGTAGATGGGATACGGCTCTAGAAGTCTACAGATTCTCCAGGACTACTTTGAAGGCAAATTTCCAAGATTATCTGAGACGGAGCAAAAACGAGAAGTTACGACCGTGCAAGAGGAGGTGATTGATGTATTTTATGGAATAAAATTTAATGTTGCATTTCCTCCTGTTTCATTCATGTTAAGGGGTTCAATTATTTTGCAAGAAGAACCACCTTCCTATTCTTCTTATTAAATGTTTATACTGTCGGTTGAAAGCTACCATTATCTATACAAATCTCCATTGTGTTTCTGCCAATAGACTGCACATTGGATCATAAAAAATTGATATTAAACAGTGGATCATGTTATAAATCTCTCAGTTGGGCCTGCTTCATCTCCCCAACTCCACTAGCACCCTTCCCTATCCCTCCCCCCTCCACCCACCCCTTACATGCTGAAGATATTATGCCTTAAATTGTCTTCCCTAATAAGGACACCTTTTCAATGTATCTTTTAGAAATCTTACTCTATAATAATTACCACACAAGTCTGTATTAAATTTTTCTCAATTAATTATTTAATTGTTATTTCAGTCTGTTGGATTATTAGAGGAGGTGATTGCTCCCAAGAAGAATCTGCCGCCACTTTTATCAAAGCTAACAGAGAGACCAGCAGAGAAGTTAGACTACCTCGGTGTATCATTTGGTCTCACAGCAAATCTCTTGAAGTGAGTCTACATCTATCACAGTCTCATCATTCAATTACCAGGCATGAGCTTTTCCCTCGAATTCGTGGAATATCCGTGATTTCTTTTCTACCTCGGGGACAAAAACTATTATCCTAACACACTGTAGCATACGCAAACTGGAGCCTATACCGCAATTTTTGCAAAGTTCCGTGATTTTTTTTTTACCCCAGGCTCATCCCTGTATATAACATGTTGACTATGATGACCATATATCTGCCAGGAAATTCAGGGGTATGACATAGATGTTGACCCCCCCGCCCCTCCTCCCCATGTTGACTTCAAGGGTTAGAACCTACCTTGCACATGTAAAGGAAGAGGTTAAAGTTCGAGGAGCCTCTCAGTGTTTTGGTGGTTCTATGTTTCAACGATGACAGTCAAGCCTCCCTGTTTTAGAATAACTTATTCTGAAACAGGTATTTTGTCCAAGGTTAAAGTCCAATGCCAAAGGAAAAAAGTTGAAGTAAAGTGGAAGTCTTCTTATTCATTACCAGGTGCAAAAATTATATTTTTCACATGAATTATATTTTAAATATTTAAATTATAAGGCATGAAATTATTCAAGGATCTGGATTGCCTTATCTGTTTATTACTTTGGATGGCAATTTTACCTTTGAAGTCGTAAGCAATCACTGCTTAATACACTCAATCTGTCCCTAGGAAGAGAACAGAAGCCAAACAGGTCAAATTGAAATTATACCAAGCCTCTCTACAAATATCCCTGAGACATTATATAAAATCTGGGGACAGTCCATGGTGTCAGGGGACTGTCCCCAGAAATATACATATTTCTGGAAATGTATAATTTGATGTCGGAAATATTTTGTCCCCTTTTGACAGATTCTGGAAGAAGGCGGGTTATCTGCCAGTCTATTTGAGACAGACAACAGTGAGTAGTTCTTTCAAGATTCATACCAGCAGTTTTATTTTGAATGAATTTGTAAACTTGTTAACATGAGACTGGAGATTTAGTGTAGGGAGAGGGACTTTGGCACAGAGCAGGTGAAGTCGTTGAGATTTTAAAATGACCAGCAGTTTGTTGTAATTGCCAAATTGGAGAAATAAATGTAGAAAGGCTACAACGTTTTTTTCTCTGTAGATAGATTTATACAGTGAGAAAGAGAAGGTTAAGAATTGTCTCTTTTTGCTTAACATGTGGAATATATTATTTAGTGAGAATAGGCCTTTATAATGACTGATGTTGTGCATATTAATGATAATAATGGGTATCTGTAAATATCACCCTGATTTGAATAACAATTAATATAACTATGCATATTTGTATGACAATTAATCTTCTTTTATATTATTTCCCTATCACCCTGATTTGAATAACAATTTATATAAATATTCATATTTGTATGACAATTAATCTTGTTTTACATATTTTTCCCACCAGAATGATCTAACAGGAGAACATTCCTGCATAATGTTAAGACTTCTTAACGATGGTAAAGAGGAGATAAAAACAGACAAAGAACCCTGGTTGATGGCATTCTGGAAAGGTTTGTAAAGTCCTAACTAAAAGTATTTAGAATCCTTTAGTTAAATTCTCATTTCAAATATTGACAGACGGAGGACATTTTTGGTGGTATCTCAAACAATGTTTTACCATTAAGTGGTCATGATTTCTCATTATCCATTATTTATAGATCTTGTTGTGTAAAAATGCAACCACTCCTTTTAAGTGAAGGTAGTATCAGTTGGACCTAAATATCTCTAAATTTATTTTTTAATTAAAGATCTCTAACTTAATGTCCCCACAAGTACTGTTCCTATGGGTAGCTTACAAAGGGCAATTAGCAGAGTTATGTGTGACAAAAAAAAAAATGTAAACCATGTATTAAAATTTGTAGAATGTTCCAAGACTCCTCTCTTTGAGGGAAATGTGATTTAATGCAAATGTATGCAGCAGGCACATGCAAACTGAGTTAATTTCTATTTAATCAGAATGTCCATCAACAATGTTAACTTTCTTTTAAATTTTGGCCAGTAATTCCAAAATCCATGCAGTGCTTTCTTACACTAGTATGGCACTTTTCGTTGCATATAATTTTAAGAGTGGCAGCAGTTCTGAGAATGCTTAACTGATTGTTTGTCGTAGAAAACATCTAAATCATATTTCAGGTTTTAGTATCTAAATTATTTCACCAATGCTTATATCCATTGTACTTTTGTTTCCAGGCTTAAGTTTCTACCACCTCCTCATCACACCCAACTTGAAAATGCAGTTTTGCTATCGCTTAGGCACTCTGTCAAAAACTTTGATACCGAGGGGGCTGCAACATCGTTGCTGCGTCAGTGCCGCTTACAACATAATCTGTTGAGCTGTGCAGTTTTATACAATAATCTCTATGATATGAATATTCATGCAGCCTAGCTGCAGGGCATTTTGCAGCTGCTGCAGCTTATATTTTTGAAAAAATATCAAAAGTTCTTTTTCTTTCTTTCAAATGAAGACGGCTAATACTGTCACTTTTAAAATTGAAACAGATGTCAGATGTTTTATATATAGTACCGTTTTTAAAAGAATTTGATACAGTTATGTCTCATTTGCCATCTCTTTATCATTTTGTCCCCGTAGATTTTCGCAAACGATTTCTCTCTCTGTGCGCCTACCAATTCCGAGCGTTTGCTCCTTCCCTGGCACTGAGTATGATACATCACAATACATACAAACCAGAGCATACTGGTGAGTTAGGAGATGGATAAACCACCGTAACCATGACAGTGTTGGATGAAAGAGAGTGTGGTGGCATTGGATGTTGTGGTGTGGGTTGGTGGTGTGGGTTGGTTGGTGGGTGGGTGGTGTGGGTAGGGTGGGTTGGGTTGGGATGATATGATGCTCCACTTCTCTTGGTCTATTTTCAGATGAAGCAGAGAATTAAAATCCTCTTGCTTTCTCTAGACAATAAAAGGGCTTTTGGTTGTTAAACATTGTTTGCAAGGCTGTGACATGTATTTTATCAAGAACCTGGCATTTGTAGGGGAAAAAGTGGTTTCAAGGTTTGAAAATACTGGAAAGCATTTCCAAAGGTTCACAGCTCTGTAAGTGGTTTTATCTTTGATTCTTTGATTGTGACCTTCCAGATTCTTTGTCATGTAAACCAGAACTGAATCACATAAATTCATCAAATTATTCTGTTTGTGTTATAATGTTGACATCAAAAGACCCCCCCTTTTCGTTCACTTGCAAGGTATCTTGCATATTTTGTTCCTGTGGGTAGCCATATCATGGTTTCTAAATAAATTCAGTTTGAGCGTTTGGTTCTGAAGTATTGTTTGTGAGGCTATAAAGATATATTTTGTCAGGACACTGGCTTTGGTAGAAAAATTGTGGGTTTCAATTTGAAAAGACTGGAATGTGTTACAAAAGGTTTTACAGCCTGTTAATGGTTCTCTTTGATTCCAAAACTTGTTTCGAAATAAATTCAGGCCTAGATTTTCAATTTTATTTAGTTACTTTCTAAAAAATGCCAATGCATAAAAACTCTACTTGCTAAAGTCAAATGCTCCCTGGCATTTTCCTTTAATTTAGTACAAAAGCAAGATGATATGCTTATGTTAAATGCTTCAGTCATATAGCAACATCCACTGACATTTCCACTGACAACATCCACTGACAGCAACATCCACTGAGAACATCCACTGACATTTAGCAATTAAATATCCTCAAATTTCAATGCCTGACATTGTGTAAACTCAACATAGAAACTCCTATGATGCATTTTTTAATTACTCTTTTTGCAGCCCTGCATCAGAGGGAGCTGTTGTCACATCTATCGAGGTACGACCTGAACCGTCTGGACCTTTACGCCAGGAACATGGCCGATTATCATCTCATTGTTGATCTGCTGCCCTCTATTTCTCAGCTGTTCTTCCTGAACAGGATCAACGCCAAGTTTTCAGCAGTCCAGCTGGTAAGTTTATAGATGAATTTGCGAGTTTGTGCAGATGCTAATGAGCAGAATTTTTGACCGGACAACATTAACGGATGGGTGATGAAGTGATAAAATTTCACAGGGTGTAGCAAATCATGCCCTCAGTGTCAAGAAATGTTGTTTTTGGCCTTCTAGTGTCCCTCATGTTCACTTCTTTCCAGGATGAGACAAACCGAAAACTTTCTCTACAAGTTGTAATAAACAGTGGAAAGTTTTTTGCTATAGTGATTGGCTATTTAGTGACTCCAATTTGAGCAAGGGAAGGCTAAATTTTTTTCATTAGTAAGTCCTTCAACCATTCTGATCTTGTAAGGCATGTTTCAATGTGGTTGAGTGGTAGTTTTGTCCACCCCCATAAACATCAACTTTTTTTCTCACATAGGGGACAGACTGGGAACCACTCAAATTTTCACCCCTCCCCCAGGCTGTGACAACTTGTCCTCCTTTCTTTAGATCAAATATGGTAACCCTTTGCTGATGACAAACAAGTCTATAATTTATTTTCCTTTCGAGTACTTGTGTGAAAGAGACCTTTTCTTTGATTTCCAAAAGGCAATCCTTCTCGGCATTGGTCTACAACACAAGACCGTGGACGACCTGATGAAAGAGCTTGATCTTCCAGCTACGCAGATCCTTGGACTATTTAACAGAGTCGTACGGAAACTTACTCAGCAACTGAACGAGATTCTCAGTCAAGAGGTCGAGAAGGAGATCGCCGAAGAGAAACGAGTCGAAATGGAACCAACCAAACAATCTCTGGCTCAGGATTTGGTAAAGAGCATTTGCATTTATTCTGGTGTTAACCTCTACAAGTTGTGAATTATGCAGGCGTGGGTTTATGGTGGGTGTGAGGGTTGTACATCCCACCCCCGTTCAACCCCTCCCTCTTTTCATCCTCACACATACAATTTAAAGCTGGTATAAGCGCAACCTTGTGTCAAGACGTTATTTATAGCCAAAATAACTCAAAATGCATCTAAAAATTGTAAGTTCCCAGAAATGATGGGTGTTATGGTCACCTTGGATTTTGTTTTATGAAAAAAGGTTTTCTTTCCTTCCTTCAGGATGAGGCTGCAGCTGAGATCAAAGTTAAACAAAAGAAGGAACTTGAGAAGCTTAAAGAACTGAATCTGAGCCAGTAAGTAAAGTTACCAGATCTTCACTTTTAATTGTATTAGATCTCTCGCCACCATTTATTTATGTTGGCCAATATGTTGTCAAAACGAGTCTTTGAAAGAAGAAAGAAATATAATAATTTGGTTACATATAATATAGGTGAACAGATACGTTAGAAATACCAAGCTGTGCTCAGAAATGTAAATCCTAGAGAAACCCAGCATAGAACTTATTACGAGGAACTGGAAAAAACAAATTAAACACTTAACTTCCGGATTCCATCAATATTGATAGCCGATTGTTTGGTGTGCTTGAGCTCCTCTTTTAAGGAATGCCGAGAGGTCACGCCAGATGGAAGACAGTACCCAGGACAGACGTCTGTCCACCCTAAATACGATTATGTCCTACTGAATAATTTCAACAGGAGGCTCTTGATAAAATCTAATAATCATTTCTTGACAAATTTCTGGGTAATCCCACTTTTTGCATCATTCTGTTGTGAATTATACATTGGGTTATTGTTCAGTCTGAATTTTGGATGTTTTTGTCTTCTTCAGATATGCCATCCGTGGACAGGAAGACGCTTGGTCCGCAGCCCTCCAATCAGGTTCATCCAAAAATATCGTCAGTGTCAAAGGGTAAGGTGTAATTTGCATGAAGTGGTTCATATTCAAAAGCAATGTCTTAAAGTAGAATTTTAGTCCTATTTAAAGAGAAACTTGAATGCTAGTATTTTTTCTATAGCTATTCCAGCTAAAAAAACAAATAATAATTATAGCACAAACCTCACTTCAGGGATGCCAGAATTCCGGCAATAGCCGGAATTCCTGCTTTTTCCTGATTTTGAAATTTGGTTCCGGCTCTGCACGATCTTTCCATCCCAGTTGAAACAGGCATGAGCATTTTCCGCAAATTTCTAACTCATCCTAACACACTGAAGCATATGCAAATTGGAGCCTATACCACAATTTTTCTCTGGATTTTCATAAAGTCCCAACATTGGCTTAGATATTCTTTGGGACATCCAAGTCCCCCAACTTCAGGCTCTAGGGGCAAACCCTGCTGGCATCCCTGCTCACTTCCAACAAATGATTTGACCAATGATTTCTTGTAAAGTTGGGTGAATGAATCCAACTTTATTTAATCCTTGATGTTCCCCTTGCAAATATTTCCTGCTCTTTTCAGCGTTTCTGCCTTCATGGAACTCAAACCCTGACACAATGTCAATGTCTTAATCATTCAATCCCATTGTTGGAGAAACTTTTACAGCATCGACAATATCGATTTTGAT
This sequence comes from Apostichopus parvimensis, assembly GCA_000934455.1. Taxonomy (NCBI): domain Eukaryota; kingdom Metazoa; phylum Echinodermata; class Holothuroidea; order Aspidochirotida; family Stichopodidae; genus Apostichopus; species Apostichopus parvimensis. The sequence continues at coordinate 117,205 of KN882787.1, forward strand.
TTTACAGTAACAAGGACCAACAGCCAAAGAGGAAGATTTTCGTTCCGAAAGATCCATCGGCCAAAAAGAAGAAGATGAAGAGGGCTCGTTTCTCACATAACTGAAAAGTTTCTTCAATTGATGCAGAAATGGTGATGTAATGATGACGTCAGGTTTCACATGGAAACCGTCCAGCTGTAGACTGCCTTATGAGCCAGCAGAGCTAGGGCTACTGAGGGATAATCCAAGAAAAGGGACATGTACCCATTGTTCATCGATCTGTGAATGATTTGTGGTCATGGTTACCGGATGTGAAGATCATCATCAGCAGGTCTTGACAATACTGATGCTCTTCCTGGTGACGAAAAGAATGACAAACCATGTTTCTTGTGAAGAGGAAGATAGCACCAAAATGATACTTGTTTTTATGGAGTTCATGTTTGAAATGCAAAGTTCTCTTTAAATTCATAAAAACTTTGGGATATCTTCCAATCTGCAGTACAGTAGAGTTCCTCTACTGGCCTGAAATCATGCAGACATAGGCCGAACAAATAGGTGTGAATATTCGAGTGTGTGATATACTTCTATAAATGTTGTCATGCTTGAAAATAGCTGTGATGAATAATACTTACATTGGTATATATATTAGTAAGACCTAAGTAAGGTGAAAGAGAAAGAGAACTAAAACTAGAAGAAAAAAACAATTATTTATGTGGTAAAGTGGAGTATAAAATGGAGAATGGCATCATTAGTACCACGGGCAAAAATATAGGGTCAAGGTACCAAAGAAAAAAACATCAATTTGATGAGTTCACAGCTGCTTGCTTAAAGTTCAAATTGTATGAACTCCAAAATGAACAAAACTTGAAAATGGACTTTAGAAAGTAGTTAAATAGGATGCTTATAAATTAAAGTCCAACTATTTGGGCCCAAAACAAAATGATTTTACCTATGAACTTTTCATTTGGCAAAGTTTTGAATAATTGAGATTCTTTTGCAAAATAATCAGAAATTGACAACCAACCAGCTTGGTCTTTTTTGTAAATTTTTTTTTTTACATTTAAAAAAACGAGTGATTTAGAAAATGGAACAAACCTGAAATTCTTCTCTGTCTTTGATGAAGGTCATTCTAATTTCCAATAATTTCTTTAAATTTAACCGAGGCAATCTGCAATCGGCCATGGCTGCAGGATGGTCATTTACCAGGCACAGTAATGCTGCGGCAATGTGTTCCTGGGCAGTGTTGTGTTCTGTGTTCAGAAGTCCAGTCAACTACTGTACCATGCCGATCTGCTGAGCAGCATCTGTGAAGAAAATAATTCGTAGGTAAACTTTAAGGAGTCTTTTTACAAGGTCATTTTATAAAGGTCGAGTCCGAGCCATCGCCAGTGAGTTCACCGACTTGAGTTGAGACTCATCCGCCTCACAACTCCGAGTCACTGTATAATATAAATGGACAAAGCTGACCAACTTATTCGAGTCACTTCCTATATTTGAAGTTTAAATTACTTCCGTCATGAATAACACTTTAAATTTAAGTTACAAAAATGTTAAATAACAGTTGTTTCTTTTTCTTCTTTTTTCGTTATAGATGACAAGTTAAAATTTGAGTTTAAAATTATTTTGTCTTTCACATGAATATTTTGAGTTACCCCAACAATGCAAAACTCATTGAAAATTAGTAAACAGACTTTGGATGAGCAAATAATTTGTTTCTTTTAGTGTCAGAATTACGGAGCTTTCTAGCAAAGTTGCCCAACGTTATAGAAGTTGGTTGTACTTTTAAGAGTCTTGTGCTCGCCTACCACAGGGAATTATACTTATAAATAATCTGTATAGCATTACACTTGGATTACTAAAGTTACTGTGTTTGTTATCTTTGACTGGTTATATAAAAACTGACTGGAAAGAAATACTGATGATTTTTCGCCAAATAGAAATGGAAGCATCTGAACGTTGACACTTCCTCCTCCATTCAAATCTGAAAGGAAGCAAGAAAAAAAGAGAACTTATTACTGTTATTTTGTCAATGTGATTGTCATGGAACATTAACTGTTAGCAGTTGCAGAACTTAGGAGACCTAGCCACACAACAGCCCAAGGTGACAAGATTGTCCACTTTATATTGAGTTACAAAAACTGACTATTTCTTCCTAAAACATGGTCTCAAGCCTTTCCTATTTCTCAAAAATAAAATAAAATAAAATAAAAATAAAATAATTAATTCTTCAGTTTTCTCATGTTCAAATATTACTAAGCAACATAATTTTCCAAAAGGGTCTTGTGGCACTAGATTTCCTTTCACAGGTTCAAACCAGGTAAAAGAACTACCGAGGTTGCCATTGGGTAGCCAGATGCTGGGACTAAACCCCTTCCTGCCACCACCCACCTTCCCTATCCCCAACGGCAATCCGTTGGTGGTCCCCTGCCTCCCCCCCACCCCCACCATAACCCATATTATCTCTATCTAGACTGTCTTCAGTCAGGGGGGAAAAAAGCTTTTGAACAAGTCAAAAGAAAAGGATCATTAAATCTTTTTAAGAAACACAAATATCAGTTATCCTGATTTTGGTTTGAAGGATGAAAAAAAAACATACAACACCTAAGGCCCAACTCATGGAAAATCAAACTTTTCCTTTTCCATTACAAAATTTTCACAAAAAAAGCAACAATTACAATGAATGACAATGGACTGTCTTTCTGAAGAGTTTTGACCTATTTTCAACGCTAATAATGTCTGTTATATGATAAAGAGGTCGGCATCCGTTCGCCACATCATTTTGAAAAGATTTTCAAAATGGCGATTTTGGGCCAAAATTGGCAAAAACCAAAAACCAAAAACCTTACAAAATGATCAAATTTGGACGAAAATCGAGGTTTTTAAATTTGAGCCTAAATGTCTACAATGGATTCATGTGGATCAGAAGCATGTTCCCGTCCGGTCAGAAGTGAAATTCCAGCAAGTTTTCGCCTGAAAAATCAATATATGAAATCATAACGATTTGAATATTCAAATTAGACTGTCTTTCCGAAGAGTTTTGACCGATTTTCAACGCTAATAAAGTCTGCTATATGATAAAGAGGTCGGCATCCGTTCGCCGCATCATTTTGAGAAGATTTTAAAAACGGCGATTTTGGGCCAAAATTGGCAAAAACCATAAGGGTATAGCCTTACAAAATGATCAAATTTGGACGAAAAATCGAGGTTTTTAAATTTCAGCCTAGATGTCTACAATGGATTCATGTGGATCAGAAGCATGTTCCCGTCCGGTTAGAAGTGAAATTCTAGCAAGTTTTCGCCTGAAAAATCAATATATGAAATCATAACGATTTGAATATTCAAATTAGACTGTCTTTCTGAAGAGTTTTGACCTATTTTCAACGCTAATAATGTCTGTTATATGATAAAGAGGTCGGCATCCGTTCGCCGCATCATTTTGAGAAGATTATAAAAATGTCGATTTGGGCCAAAATTGGCAAAAACCATAAGGGTATAGC
>KN882787.1:127896-151738 GCA_000934455.1 Apostichopus parvimensis
TTCAACCCGGAGAAGAAGATCTTTAAGAACCCGCAGATATATTGCACAAATGTTTGATTCCCGACTTTGGCGTTGCCTATATGGAATGTCTCCAATGGTAGAAAGTGTAATTTCTTCGGACGGTTCAGGTCGATCTTCTTAAATGGGGCAGAGGTTAAATCGAATGATGCCCGCCACATTTTGTAAGTCTGTCTTCCACAGAACGGAGCATCATCAAGATGAACAAACAGACTAGATGGTTGAGGTAACCTTTTCCATTTCGACTTATCTTCCTTCAAGCTGCAGTCCTCACAGATTTCAAATATCGCTCGGACATTCCCGTCGTATTCCTCAACGTCCCCGACGAGATAGCGCATTCTACGCTCCCCGCGATTCGACGAGAGACAGAACATGACGAATCTCAATCTTCGACGCTGGACAAATAGCGCCTCTGAAAATGAAAGAAAAAAATATCCCAGAGGTTAATTATTTATTGTATTCAAGTTAAATATATATATATATGGCAACATGGAGTGATTGATTGATTGATTGAGTTACTCGATAAAAAAATGCATAGTACCTTAAGAGGTCTCCAACTATTAGGCATGCAACATCCAGCATAAAAGCAGTGCTCACAGGAATCAGTTTCAAACCGCTACTAGTCGAGAGATTTGCACACTACACTGTACACTTTTAATCAACGACAAGTGCTATTAATCATTTGGTTTTGTCACAAACGAATTATTGAGACATTAGTTGCTAGTAAGGATTATCATCACAGCATATAACTAGATATTATCCATTACCAAGGCAAAAATACATGTATGCTTGTCGACATGAGAAATTAAAGACTAGCAGAAGGTGAAAAACAAGCTAAAGTACTCAGTACTAACTTCTCAAAACCCAAACCATAGTACCTACAGTAAATACTAATTTACTGTATTCCACTGGTCATTTGCTTCCTTATAAAAGTAGAAACTTGAACACTGTACTGTGTATATGTACATGTATCTTGGTGTAATGTTGTAATATTAGGCTAGAGATGTATAGTAGTAGTTCAGTACATGTTACAATACCTGTTAAAGTACATGTAAAGTAATACATGTTAAAACATGACTATGAAACCGTTGTTACGAAATAAAGCGTTTATATATTGACCACAAATCTTCACTTTTCATTCCTTCAAAGAACATGATTTCAGTCACTTTTGAAATATAAACCACATGATAATACACAGAACAGGATAATTTTAAAGAAACTGGGGAGTGCCCACAAGAGGCTTGGAGTAGCTTTTAAACATGAACACCCCTTTACAAAATACAAATACGTCTAAATATGAAACAACAAACGGAGAGAGAGAGTGAAAACACACAAAGATATAACCTCCAGTTTGGGCTTTTGACAAGATGGAAAAACACACAAGTTTTTTGCTCTCTCCCCTTGTAGAACAAAACCTGAAAATGTAGACAAACATTATATTGCAGAATAAAAATCTATTATGATGACTGGACTAATATGCCTGTTTTGGGAAATTTCATGATTTTCTCATAGCAATGGTATGTCAACTAGCAAGTCTCCCAATGTGTTTTACACAAAACTGAAGCCAAAGGACAATGTACATTTGCAAAGCTACAGTATGTCTAAATCATCACTATTACGTTAGTTATGTGTTAGCTTGTACATAGTACTTACTTTGTTTGATCCCATTCAGCAGAAAAACATCCTTAACGAGTTTGTCATAACATTATACAAACACCTAGCCCTAGTTCAATTCTCTAAAGTCTAACGACATGCATGGCTACACACTATAGCTTCTAGGCTACAACTAAGTTCAACTTAAGTACAATAGTTAGCCTTGAAAGGCGTGGTTCCCAACAAGGGCTAAGAACTTGCATGGGAGCTTGAAAGAAACACACGTTCGTTAACATGTTGTGTGGTCAACAGGTAGAGTTAGTCTGCTGGCCAAATACTAGTTTCTATTCACACTCTATAAATTTATGTATTCACTGTAGAATGCTTTGTATCTTTGTACATGTTAGACCATGGCTCCATGGTTATACAAAAAATACGCAATAGCGTAGGCCTAAGTTTGGCTGCACGATCCACACGTATTGAGTGACTCTTTGTTAGGCTACACAGAATGTATTTTAGTTCTTTGCGTGTAACATATGTAAACCTTGTTCGAAATTCCTTAGTAGACTGCCAGATTTATGCATACTTACCATTTCTAAAATCTTACAACATTTTCTTGTAACCTGCGACTGAAAATAATATTAAAAGACCTAGTAAGAATAGCATGTAGATACCAACATTGAGACGACAAGAAACTAAATCATGAGCTTGCGCCGCGCCGAGAGATAAAACAACACTGACGTGACTAGTAGTGTAAACAATAAATTTCGTACAGTCTCTGTCTCCTCAACACGTAGCTCCCTTGATTGCCATTAGCATCCCACTCACGTTTGTCAACTTAAACACAATTGGCGTTCATATGAAGTTTGTTTTGGGCACATAAATTCGGGGGTGTATTACCCGTCAGTTTCGATGTGTGTAAAGCGTTCTGACAACAATTGTAAATATACATATGGCATGTATCATCCTCCGTAATATATATTTCCCTTTTTCGGGACTTACCGGTTCCTAAAGTTGAACACTATTGAACCTAATGTTATAAATTTGTACACTCTCGTGAGAGAGGCCTACCATACATTTTGTATGTAGAATAAAATTGCATAGAGTTTTCATTTCTGTACCTAAAAAGAATATCGAAGTTCACGATACCGTTTATAAAACGTCTTTACCTAGGAAACTCTTAACAAACTTCATTCTAAGTCCATTTTAGTGGAGAATTACACGTCTGAAATATAGGCATTTTTATTACGGTGTAGCTTAATAACCATAACAATGCACTCTCGTAAGCGTTAATAACTACTAATTCATATCCCGTATCGCACTTTCGTTGTAGTAATTGCAACAGACAAGCGATTGCAATGGTAAAAGGAGCAAAAGCATGTCCATTCCCTCAGTCTACCCTCGGCACATCACTACAACCACCACCATATGTAGCCGGTCAAAGTTTAGGTTACATTCATTCAACTTATCAGCTCGATTTAGGTACATGTTACTTTTAACAGTGTGGAATATTCTTCAAGTCAAGGTAAATACTACTACCAACTACCGGCCGAAATCTCCCTTTCATGTTACTAACCATTTACCCTGCTTTATGATTGAATCAAGATCATATTCGTGCTAACAATGATCCAACACAAAGATAAATGCTAACATTGGTAGGCTTCTTAAATATATTTAGTGAATGATCGGTTACAATTCCCGACCTTTGTAAGAATTGGAGTGAAAAGGGAGGAGAGAATTCAAAGCGGACCTTACTTGGCAAAAGTGACCGAGGCAAATGATGATATTTCTATGAAAAAAAATGAGGTAAACTATGGACTAGGAGTAGAGGGGGCTGACAAAAGTGTGTGTGTTGGGGGAGGGGGGGGGAGGGGAATCTTGTTGTTATTCCACTAGGGGATTTTCGCTTGGAAGTAAATGTATGAGAGGTTTTCCACAAACCTTACAGCTAAAATGGAGTAGAAATGAGAGGTTGAGAATTTTGAGCATACTTTTGTATTGTTAGATATAATTTGGTTATTTCTTCAGTTTGAAGGGTAGGGGGGAACAAACTATTGGGAAAAGTTGCTCCACTTGGGGACGTACCACATAGTGTTATATGGGGGCCAATGCCTTCCTTGGTAATTACTGTGTAATATGCACTGGGTAACATCTGGAAAACAACACAGATCTTAAAAGAAAGCAAAAACAGATGAACAAATTTTTTAAAAAAATGTCTTTATTTCTTGGACAATAAACTTGTAATGTACAATAGAAATTTCAAATGTAATGCACTACAAAATTCAGGAACAATGAAACTTTCCCAAAGCTTAAAAGTGGATGGAATTATTAAGGACATCTTTAAGAAAATAAAGTTTCATTTTGTTTCTTTATGCTGAAAATACAAAAGCAACTTACACTTTTCTGTACAAAAATATACTACAATAGAACACACAGTATTTACAACAACAACAAATAGCAAGGAGAAAATTAAATTAAAAACCATAAATGTACAAAGTCATTTCTATCTGGCAACACTTGGTCATATAAAATGGTTTCATAGTACTTAGACTAATACACAAGGTGTTGCATCCATGTTGTTTTGACAAATTATATTTACAGATTGAATAGAGGCCATCAAATGAGAGGGGGGGGGGGGCTAGCTTGGTAAATGCAGAATGGTTGGTGCTTTTGCCAAACCTTAAAAAAACATTTATCAAGATAAGACGGCAATTAAATGATAAATCGATTATAGACACCCTTGTAGATTTTGGCACCAACATGAAGGTTGCCTAGCAACTAATTAAAGGTTACATTGATTTTCCTAAATTTCATTGTCTGGACTCATTTTTTCATGGTAAATGTTAATCACACATGAACAGAAAATTGGGAAAGTAGATATAATTATCGAGGGAATATTCTAGCATTCAAAATTTCTGACCTTTGTCTCTTATAACTTATGATGGTTCATGTGAACAGTATAAAACTATGCATATTTGCACTTGAATAACAATTTGCAATTTTGCGTTAACCCAGATAAGTCATTCCCTACTTTTTTACATTAACTTCACTATTTGATATGACACCTTGATTCGTGATGCTAATGATCTGCATTGGGCCAGGCCAGATGGGTGAAATCTATGAAATTCTGACACGAGAGAGACTACGAAGATAACCTTTCCACACTAGTTCCAACGGTTTATGTGTTCCTCAGACACACTGAGTAACGAATGGCATAAAAAAGGAAAAAAACAATTCCTCCCATGTTTCATAAAATATATCAAAGTTAGGTAAGTTTTATTTGTTGCACTAGCAATACAAGCTTCTTGCATTTTTTTTTTGGTTCAGGAAAAGCTGAATTAAGTATTATTACTGCAATCAGCCTTTAAGCCTCAGAGTCATATCCTATCCGTCAGTACAGTAGGAAACATTATCCTTTCGTACAGTGGCATGATTTTCCCAGCCCTGTGCATTTCATTGACTTAATCAAAGATGCCACCAATAAATGGATAGTGGCTATTATACCAACAAGAAACTGGTCAAGGGAATGCGTGGGAGAAACCAGGGGAAGGAGAGGGTGTGGGGATTAAATAAAACCACACCCCTCTCCTTTTAGCCCTACCTATCCATAACGGTCAAGTCTTCCTATAGAAAACCTGCCCACCTCAAATTCACTCTAGCATTAATAATTTGTTACCTTGATAGCATAAACTACCCCCAAGTACTGCTCCTAGGAGTCATCCTTGAGCACACCTAATTCATTGACCAGACACCTGTATGATTGTAAACACAAGTACTCTAATGGACAGCACTACTTTCCTGTGTGTGAAGACAAATTTGGCTTGACCACTGAAATAGTACACTGTGTGTTTAATCATGAATTTGTGCAGAGGAGCGTTCAGTATGGCTAGCATTACCCAACTTGGGGTAGATATTCAATCTCCACTGTTTTTGGCCAAAAAACAGGGGATTCGGGTGGTATTTGCTACAGGCAGGGAAGATCGTAATGTCTCGTTTTTTTCAATTTGTTGTTTAATACGTTAAGAAACCCTTGGGTTGAAGTGGTGGCAGCATGCTACCCCTACCGCTCAGTGAACTAGCCGCACCGTGTACAGCAGTTCTCAGGTTCTGGTGGGAGGATGAGGTGTTGATGAGATGGAGAGAAGGATGTTGTGGTGAGCTGCCTCTGGTATGCATTGCGTGAGCAGAGGACGCCTTCGCAAATAGACCCCTCCGCCCAGATCCTTTGACCTTCTGGGTGATGGCTCGTACCAGATCTCTGGCATGTTTTAGACTGTAGGCTGGATGGAAGGAACAAGAAAAGGTTATGTAAGCGGGTCTCTGAGGTCATGTGTGATATGACTACAACAGCTTTGGTGAAGGTTTGCAGCAGTGACAGAAGAGGGCTCAAACTGGTGTGTGGGGAGGGGGGGATTGGTGCGAGAGGGGCACAAACTTAAGTGGCAGTGGGACATGTGGACATCGATTGTGAAGATACAAACTATTAAACCACCTCAAGGCTTGCGGACAGGATGAATCCTATGAGCATTCTGTACCACAAATTCCAGTATTGCATGTTTTTCAACAAAAAGGCATAGTTTTACTACTTTGTCACAAGAAAGGGCACATTTTAATTACAAATATGGAAATGGGTGCTTTTCATTAACAAATAGTGCATCTCTAACTTATGGCAAGGGGCATATTAGTGGGTTTCCAAAAAAGGGTGGGGCATGTGCACTCACAGAGGGGGCCTCTGTCTTCCCCCTCCCCCTGTACCAAAAAAAAATGATAGTCTGCAACAGGATCTGAAACTGTGATCTCAAGATTATGTGCTCCATCAAGTGAGTTATTTCATGTTTACATTGGCAATCTCTGATGTCCTATTGTTCAGTTATCATTTTTCTGATTTTGGGAGAAGTGGTGGAAGGGGGAGTGTGAAGTTTTAATTTGAATAGCGGAATTTATACCTGAATTTGATCACTCTATCAACCAGATACTACATAAAAGATACATCACTGAACTTTCACCACCAAGTTTTAGCAAACAAAATCAATTTAACGACTTAAAAAAAAAACACAAATCGGGTTTATACCTTTGAGTCTTGCTTTGATTTCATCTGTGAAGCAGCCACATTCCAACCACTCGTCATAGTCTAAGATGCAATCAAAAGCTGTGAGACCCTGGAAATTCTTGTGTCTGACATTAGCACCTAGGTGAATAAAAATAATAATAAATGAGACTTATATAGCGTCAAATCAGTAGACAAAAGCCACTGCTCAAGGCGCTTTACAAAGAAAGCAGATTAATTTACAAAAGAACAAGTGAAAAGATGGGTCTTAAGAAGACTTTTGATTGTAGAAAGTTTAGAGCATGTTCGAATGTGATCTGGTAACTTGTTCCAGAGATAAGAGCTAGAGTATTCAAAGCCTCTGTAACCATAGGTCTTCAAGCGTGGTTTAGGAACAGTTAAATACAGTTTGTTGGAGGAACGAAGTGTGCGAGTTGGAATATATGGCAAGAGAAGTTGCGACAGGTACACAGGCTGTTCCAGATGATGAGCACAAAAGGTGAGAAGAAGTAGTTTATATTTAATTCTGTAGCTGATAGGGAGCCAAATGAAGTTCCTTCAGAAGTGGAGCAGTTTGGCATTTTCTTCCCTTCCTTTTCACAATACGGGCAGCGGTGTTTTGGATCTTTTGAAGTTTCTAGATGGTCGAATCAGGAAGGCCAAATAAAAGTGAATTTAGAAAGTCAAGCTTTGATGTCAAAAACTCATGGACCAGTATCTCGCAAGTCTTATTATCAAGGTAATACCTCATCAGACTGATTTTCCTCAGTTGCCAATTAGCAGAACAACAGAATCAATAGAAAGATCATAGATTGCTGGATTTGCTCTGACATATTTTTTTTATTTCCTTAGCCATCAAGTACACCTTCATCACAAGCTACACTGTTAGTTTGGCTATGAAATGTCGCAACAGATGACTTTCTTTAAACTTGAGGAAATCTGCTTTCTTGGACCATCATGAAGGTTATATCTATCACAATTCCACAATTGGTTTAACCTGTTTATCATACTAGAATCTGGGCACACCCTTTTTTACTTTGTCAACACAAAATTTAAGCCCAGATACTACTCACTACCCTCGTTGTAGATTCCTGATGGCATCCGTGAAAAGTAATGAAAAGATAAGCCAGTTTGGAGTGGTATCTATTTTATATAACATCACACACTAAATTTTAGACTTCATTAAATCCATTTCATGGCTGTGGTTAAGTTCCAAACAATTTCATCTTTATAGAAGATTAGAAATACTTCAAATGTGTTTGTACAGAACACCGTATTCGCAAACTGAACACAAATCTATAGTCAGATAGGTAATACTGTCTGAAACAGATCTGCTATTTTAATCATTCACAGAGATTATAAACCACCTGTTTCCAATTCATATTTCTAAACCTTACACTGCATATTCCACTTCCCCAAGATTCAAGCTATAGAGAGTTTCTGATCGACAGATTAAAATATACAATTGAGCATTCACCACCAGTCAACAAAAAATAACAACTCCCTACCCTGACTTTTTTACGATGTAGATAAGCTATAGAACTAACGTTTTAGACAAAAGAATCATTATCCGGAGAAGTTTGAAAAGACCATTTAAACAGATACATTCCCAGTCCTGAGAAGACATGTCAGATTTCAGTAAAACTTTCATCGTTTGGTCAAGTGGGGCATTGTGGTCAAGTGGTTAGGGCACTGGACTTGTGATCTAAGGATTGCAGGTTCGAGTCTTGGCCAGATCATTGTGTCCTTGGGCAAGGCACTTTATCTCCATTGCCTCTCTTCACCCAGGTGTATAAATGGGGACTTGCAAGGTAACCTTTAAATACAGTTGTGTGCGCTGGTCCAACCCTATGGGAAGACCCCAGGGGACACATGGAATGTGGTGCCCCAGGAGAGATTGATTGAATTGTGCACACTTTGGTGTGTGGGTGTGACAAGTTACCATATGAACAGGGGTTAAGTTGTTAAGTCGTGTGAGGAGGCCTCAGCCTCATACAAGACTGTAAACCTTCAACTTTCTGCACCAGGCGTGACAAGTTGACAGATATGGCATTATAAATGGCCACTTTATTTATTATTATACCTTTATTCAAAGTAGATTAATTCAGTTGAGTAAGTGAAATTGTAGTCCCAAAAATATTTTTCAGGAATTTTGATGACCTTCAGCAAACTTTGAAACATTCCTAACTTTTACAGGACTGGACAAATTGCTTCATTATTTTTTTTTTTAAAGTGTCTTTTTTTATGAATTTCCCAGAATACCGAGACCTTAACAACCAGATAAAAAGTGTCGACAGCCATTTCGACTCACCGGCAAGTAGCAATCCTCCAGCGCCAAAGAAATTGTTCGCTTGAGTGGCGAAGAAGAGTGGCGTGCAGTGGTCCTCGTTGATGGCATCCACATCAGCTCCGTACTCGACCAACAAGTTGAGGACATCTGTGGGACCGGTCATCCCAGCTGCATAATGTAGGGGGCTACATAACCAATAAGAATGTTTTTTTTTTCAAAAAAATTTGGTGATCGAGACTCACACATGTTTAACTGAATTTACTGAAGCTTACTGATCTGTTCAGTCTCAATGTCCTCAGTATTGTTTATCGTTCATTACAGGAAATGCTTCAAGATACTCTGAATGCCTTCTTTACACAAAACTCATACATCCACGCTGACAATACTAGGCAAGCTGATTACCAGCTGCACCCAAGACAATGTCACAACAATTTCTCTAAAAATAGCTTACATCATCGGGCCATCGCACTTTGGAATCCCCTACCTTTCACTTTAAAGGCGATGCCTTCTTAAGTTGCTTTTAGAAAAAGCTTACAAAAGCACTTCATCAACATGTGAAACTGGGGGGAGGGGGGGTGAGGGACATGAGAGGGAGGGGTGGTTCTGTTTGTTATGTTTTTTTGGTTCTCTTTTCTATTTGTAAAGTTCTGGATTTTTTCAGGGAGTGTCACTACCCGACAAGCCCTATAAGGTTTTTTTAGTACACTTCCTTTCACAAGTTTTGTTTCTAATCCCCTTCTATGTCATATGTCATACTTATGTTGTGATAGAACAAAAATAAATAAATGAAAATATAAGCGAACATTTTGACAAAATGCTGCCAACATATCGTTAACAATAATACGGAAAAGGGGTTTGGGCAACAAAACATTGAGAATTGAAATGGTATCAATTATTTGCTCATCGAACCTTCATATGGTAAAAAAAAAATCTAGGTGAGCGTCTTAATTTGGATCTAATTTTTGAGTAATCATTTCATTTCATTTATTTTTGTTCTATCACAACTTAAGTATGATATATAACATAATCCTTGAGAGGTTTGGTAAAATTTATGCGCAAATGGCCGAATTCTATTTAATTTCTCGCAGTAGCAATTTCTGGGTAATTTATGGTGCTTTAAAATTGACTTGAGGGGAAAAACATCACAATAATTTTTTTGATATCTTTTAATTTATTTTTTCCTGTGATGAATGGTTGATGTGTATTAACTAGTACACAAATCAAGAGCCTGGAAAACCCATCGACTCCTAAATAATATTCAACTTTTTGGTAATTTTAATAACTTTTTTTGTATAATGTCATATTAAATGATCTTTAGCTAGACGATCAGAAGGTCAACGAATGATGACATTATACTTCATTTGCTTTATGGTACAGTAGTTCATAATGATACAAATTGTTTTTGGCTTTGTATAAATTTTTCAGTATTTTTTGGAAGGAAAATATTTTCAAAAACATACCTATTGCCTCCAGAGTATCTTTGATCCAAATCTGCTCCATGTTCAAACAAAAATCTCATCACATCCAGTCGCTGTTTGCTAACGAAAAAAAAATACGAGAAGCCGAAAAAATAATAATAGTATAGAAAGGAATGAATTCAAGTTAAAGTTGAAATTTGACAGTCTTGTTTGAAGTCAAGGCCCCCTCACATGACTTTACAACTAATAATCCACTGTCACTGGTAACTTGTCACACCCATATACCAAACTGTGCCCAATTCTAACATCTAAGAGTACCCTGGGGACTTCCCATGGGGTGCAGCCACAAACCGGCGCACGCAACTATATTTACAAGTTACGTCGCAAGTTCCTATTTATACACCTGGGTGAAGAGAGGCAATAGGGATATAGTGCCTTGCCCAAGGACACAATGTAATGACCTTGCCAGGATTCGAACCTGCAAACCTTAGATCACAAGTGCACTGCCTTAACCTTGAACACAACGCTCTCCCTGATAGATTAATCTCAATAAGTACTGAATATATTCACTCCAACATTGGCACTATATGTACCTTAAATTATTATTAATTTTAGACTTAACAACGACTGATTCGTTCCTCTATAGTGGTAACCTTAGATCTATCCCAGTCAGTGTTTACACCCCTGTGGGTTCAAGAGGGCAAAGTCTCTGGAAGCTTTACATTTCAGAGATTTTGTTGTCTCTTTCGTGGCAATCTGTGCAAAGTTACAACCCAGACACAGAGCGTAGCTTTGTTTGGTAATCATTGATCAACAGACTCCCCTAATGTAACGCATACCTTTGGATTTGCTCCGTCAGTAGCCTGTGCACCAGCACATCCTGTTCGTGCTCTTTAAAGTCGAAACCCTTCTCCACCAACCATTTACCGCACTCCAGGAAGTCGTTGGCGAGTGCTAGGTGGGGTAAACTAGGGGGTGACTTTGCATCCTCGGATGTCAGGGCCGATTGCATGGTGTCGTCGAAATCTGCTTCCAACAGGAGCTCCAGGGCGTCGACCCGGCCTTGCATCGCACAGCAGTGGACGGCCATCAATTCTTTGTTGTTACGATGAGTGAGGTTTATCTTCATAGCAAGCTGTCAAACAAAGATACATATTTCAAGTTGCCTTAAAATGCATATTGAAAACATTTACAGCATTCTTTGCATATTTATACTTGAATCTTGTGACGACAAAGTTCATATGCTTTGGTTGGTTAACATCGATTTTAAATAATGCAGAAAAAAGTCACATTTTTGTGCATTGTACATTGATTAATACTTATTTTAAAAAAAGATATCTCAAAATGATATTTTTTTTCCAAGCCAATGGAATCATTACTAATACCATTCATTTGGAGAATACCTATAGGAGTGATCTTAGATCAGTTGTTCTCATTTATATTCTGACATGTATAGGCTACAGTAGTAGCTACTTGAACTCTGCTCTACATGGTTGCTATGGACTGCCCCTCTTCTATATGTCAAAGTTTTTTGTAAATTTGCTGGAATTTGGAAACCACATTGAAGTGTTGCCTAAGTTATACCAATTATGTTGGTCATTTCGGTTGTCGTCATTTATGTCTTCTTTAAATTTATATTTGCCTGGGTTTGTGGTGAGTGAGAGTTTAACCTTCATGTCAAGGAAATTAATAAGTGGTTAATATTACCTAAGCTATACATGTAAGGTTATGAGTAAACATCCTTATTCTAAAAGAAGTACATAGCACACATAATTAAAGGTGAAATCAGAATAACCTACAGTAATGGCTCTTCCAATTTGGCATCTAGCCCACCCAATCCCCCCCCCCCACCCACCTTCCCTCTGAAAAGAAAAATACTTCTTCTCTGCTAATCTTTAATGCTACCCGACTTAATTACTGGAAGGTTTCCCAAACTTCTTCAAGCCACAGTTTATTGTCATATTTTTTATAGCTTAATTTAAATAGTAATCTAGTAAAACAGGCCTGTTTACTAGATTACTATTTAAATTAAGCTATAAAAAAATCTAAAATCTTGGTAACGATCCAAAAAAAATAGAGTAACTTTAGGTTATCATTTCCTTGTGGTTATCTTTTTCTACATGTCTAGCATGCTTGCTTTAATACAACACTGCTTCAACTATACAGCTTTTCTACTTTGCATAACTGTTTAATCTTTGAGGTTTCCATCTTTCAAATCTTTCCCTCTCACCATTTCTTTGATACAGTCCACCGCCGTAGGTTTGTTAGCCTCTCCATAACATTTAACATGGAGTGGTGTGTTCCCCTCAGCATCTTCTGCATTCAGATTAGCACCAGCTTCAATTAATTCCTGTCAAAGGCAGGGGGGTGAGGATGGATTAAATTTCATGAGATGTAAAATTTTGCTCAACTTTCATGTCATTCGCTTTTAAGACGGCTCCACAATATGTGAAGGACTTTGTATCCCTCTCAATAAGAACAGAAATAAAATCATGGAAATTAGTTAACTAAGCAAAATAAGACAGTCAGAATTCACACACTAGCATTTCTGTGGTATCAGGTTATGGCTTGCCTTGTATTTGATAAATTCAATTGAAATAGCATCAACCAATGCTATTTTCTTTAACTATTAGATATTGCAGGTGTCATGTATCATTTCATCGAGTAAAGTTACGCATGGGATGAATCGACACGTAAGTGATTTGTGCACAGGTCTGTTGACTGTATCTGTGACCTGTGTGATCTGTGACATGTGACACTATATAAACTGGTTTTGCTTGTAACTGTTTTGCATCATTCGTTAACCGCTCTAAGAATTTCACAACCGCTCTCCCCCCCACCCCCTCCCTGTCCCTCCCTCACCTCTTTCATTTGTAAATATAAAGTAATATAAAAGGACCTTAATTGTCTCTCTGTCCTTGGCACGATGTAGAGGGGTGGCGCCCTTGTAATCTTGAAGATTGACATCCACTCTCTCCTTTAAGAGTACTTTAACTACAGAGATGGCTCCAAAATAGGCTGCAGTGTGTAGGAGGGTGCTTCCATTAATACAACTAGGGAGAATAAAATATACGACAATAGAGTAATGTCAAAAAGGAGGTTCTATTGATACAACTAGGGAGGATAAAACAGACCACAATAAAGCAATGTACAAGGGAGGTTCCATTGATACAATTAGGGAGAATAAAACAGACCACAATACAGCAATTTGCAAGGAAAGTTCCTCTGACACAACTGATTACAACAGACCCCAATAAACAAAATGTCAATGAAAAGGTCCATTGATACAGCTAGGGAAGTAATAAAGCCATGTACAAGGGAGGTTCCATTGATACAATTAGGGAGGATAAAACAGATCAGAAAATAGCAATGTCAATGGAAGGTACCAACAGTTGACAACCAATTTTGGCTGACTAGTTTTGTGACCTTCGTCCATTGAAACAAATAAACCACATCTAAGTACTACTTCAACAAAACTGAACATTTTAAATGTTTTTGGTACATGGACTGGAGCCCTATGTAGTGTAGAGTCCACTACAAAGGATAAGAACGTGGTCTATTGTCTAACTGAGAAATCATGGTGTTGCAGTGAGATTGGTCTGTACCCTGTATGGATGCAATGGTTCCAATGCACTTGGATTTTTCTTTGTAGAAATGTGACATGCATTGACTCTGGACCCTACTGTGTAAATGCAACGGTTGTTACGGAAATGGTCTCTTGAACATCAAAATGAAACTCATTCTTGGTGAAGACTAGAACTGAATTCAGTTTTAAAGACATCATATCAACTTTGGAAAATGTGATGGTTGCTATGGACTTAAAATGTGCTCTGTCCTTAAGCCATGGTATGGAATTGGCAGTTGCTATGCAGATGAGTTCTGCTTAAATGAAATCCATGATTACTGTGAATTATTTTCTGTATGCAAGATGGCAGTCACAGTTGCTAAGGACTTGAATGCATAATTTATACAAAGGTTATAGTTATCAACTGCGAGTACATCATCAACTGTAAAACCTCATCTGAAGTCTAGTTCAAAGAAACACTACATTTGCTATGAATGTTTACTGTAACTGTTTTCTTAGATTTTGCAATGTCGTATGTTGTCTTTTTGCAAAAACAAAGGGAATTTCAATGTTCATTTCCAAAGGGCTGCTTAAAGGGTGTGAAGACTCGCGCACAAAGAAATGTCTCATGCCGGTAATCTGACCTAGTTTCGATTGAGGTGTAGTAGAAGTGTTAGACACCACCATCAATCCCAGAATATACACACACAGCTTGCTACCGTCGGTAATTAGACACTAGTGTACAGTCAAAACATACAGCTATGGTCAATACCCACAACACAGTGTACATAGCAGTGTGGACATCTCAGATCTAGATAAAAGATAACAAGGTATCACGTTTCATTACTGTCTGCATTTTGTAGCGACAAGAAGAAAACGTCATTTGCAAGCAACGGAAAGTTAACTTTTTCAGAGGGCGGCACAAGGTTTGGGGAGGGTCTTCAATGCCTTTAATTGGCTTATCTTACCGACTCCTGAGACTGGCAAAATGTCTTACTCCTGTCACATGTTCTTCCACCATTTTAGCGAGTAATTCTGTGTCTCCTTTCATCAACTTTGGTATGGACATTTGAAGATGATCATAGTACCCTGCAAGTTATGAATATGAATGATACTGATATGAAAGGAAAGCTGAAATGAAAAATTTGTTGCGATAGTTTGCAAATGGCTGCCATGGATTATATCTGTACTCACAATGAAAGTCAATGAAAGCTATAACAAGTCAGCTCTGTCCAAATGTCATGCTGGCTGTGAACTTGTGAAAGTCATGGTTGCTATGGACTGTTCCTCTACTCTTTGTGAAAGTCATGGTTGCTATGGGCTTAAGACATATGAAATGTGTGAATGGAGATGTGCTCTCTACTCTGTATGGAAGTCACAGTAGCTACTTGAACTCTGCTTTGCATGGTTGCTATGGACTATTCCTCTACTCTTTGTGAAAGTTGTGGTTGCTATGGGCTTGAGCTCAACTATGAAAATGTCATGATAGATCTGGGCTTGATAGTTAGTCTGCATAAAAGTAAATTTACCATATTTTATCTGAATATTTTATCTAAAAGGAGGACAAGTTTGTGACCTGGGGAAAGTGGTCTAAGATTGGATGGGGGGGGGGGGGGGGATGCCCTCTCCCCTAAGTGAGACAAACTTAGTTTTGAAGAGTACCTACATATAAATTGTACCAGATTTGACAATAAAGCTCATTCTTTATTGAAAAATCAGAAAGGTAAGAATACTCACTATGTACAACTTTCTTTTCGGTGTTCAAATTGGGGAACACAAATGGCGAATTCACTATCAAGATAGTCTTCCAATGTATCTATTTAAAATTTTCCAACCTATCTAAAACTACGGGCAATTTGTTTTGAAATGCTGTCAATCCACCGACACGCTCATGTTTAAAAAAATTTGCTCTATATAAAAAAACAATTTTGGTTACTATGGACTGGTTCACTTCACCTTTCATGAATTTGATCATTGCTGTGATTTTGAAATTTTGGCTATATGAAAGTTATGTTTGTTATGAATTATCATCTCTACCACTTTTAAAACAGTTATTAAAACAATAATTAAAACAAGTATTAAAACAAGTTGATATTTTCTTACCATTGAGATGGTTCTTGTGGTCATCACATCTGACTACTTCAAACACTACCTTACTCTGTTTATTTTTCATCCAAATGTTCGTTCCCCACTCTACCAAGAGCTGAATAAAGAAAGGATTGGTAATGAAGAATCTAAGCAGATATGTACACCTTAAAAGTTTGAAAAGCGATATATGATAATGAAATGCTAAAATTTTAGCTTTTTTTCAAGATCAATTGGATAGTATGGCATAGGGGGCATGGGTAAGTGGGGGGGGGGGTTGTGGGTTGATAGAGGCATCCTCGATAGCATTCATCAAGTAAGTTCATGCATCACTGGGTCAAATGAATTTTGCAAGTAAACAGAACAAGTAACTGCATCTGGTTATATAATAATAATAATAATAATCATAATAATAATAATAATAATAATAATCATAATCATAACAATAATGATAATCAGCAGTTATTTTAACGACGCTTAAGCGACCACAAATGTGGGAGAAACCCGCAAGGGCTTATGGATTACAACTTACACGCCGGGTGGCTTCCAATTCAACATTTTGACTCAAATTTGGAATCTTTTCATTTTAGAATGTCATTTCAGATGGGAAACCCTAGATTGCTCTTCTATGAAAAACCCACCTTACTATGACCCGGCCAGGAATTGAACCCCGAACCTCCCTGCCACCGCCTTTATCCACTCGGCCACAGCATATAATAGGGGCTATACATATACCAACAGTTGTCAGCTATTTGTTTTTCTCTGAGACAGGGCAAAGTGAAGATCAACCAAAAGTAGGTTTGAAAACTCACCTGAGCAGAATTCTCATGGCTCCCCTAATCAAGAAAGAAACAAGTGCACAGGGTTAAAGGTCAGGAGCACACATATAACATCTCATCTTAGCAATATGTTACTACTTAAAGCAGCTTGGGGTGCTACATAAACCAAATTAATTTCATTATATCCCATGTTATCCTGGGGTCAAAGGTTTGAATCCAATCCCAATCTAGACCAATGTTCTTTACTCTTTTCAAATTCCTTTCTAATTTTGCTTTTCAGTTTTTCACTATTCATTTGCTTTCTGCCAAAAGCTGCTAAAATAAATATTCAAAATACCACCATTATACTTTCTTACAAGGCCAGAAAAATATAGATAGTTTATGTCATAGCAATGGTACAAAGGTGTTACTGAGACAATGGAATGCTTGGTTGAAGATATAGCAAGGATATACCTTCCAAAGCAAGGTAAACAGATAACAGTTTTCAAGTACCCTGGTTGGGACACTTTAGCTAAACAGATCATAGTTTTCAAGTACCCTGTTGGGACACATAAGCTAAACAGATCAAAGTTTTCAAGTACCATGTTGGGACACTTAAGTTCAACAGATCACAGTTTTCCAGTACCCTGTTGGTACAATTAAGTTAAACAGATCACAGTTTTCAAATACCTTGTTGGGTCAAGTTTGTAAGTACCCTGTTGGGTAAATTAAGTTAAACATATCACGGTTTTCATTTTATGAACTTACCAATGTTCGAGAGAATGAAATGTTTCCAGAGTCGTCAGCTATTCTGTAAAGCTAAAACAGCAAAAAGACAAAACATATATACCATGATGTTCATAAATGAAGCAGCATCAGCAATGATTGCTTAAATATATATTAGAGCCCTTAGCAATCACGACTTTGTGCAGATTCACAGAGTGCCTTTAGGCAGAATTTTTGCACTTGATAAATTGTGTACTTAGTCCAAGCAAAAAGAAACGATTGAGTGCTAGTAATATTTCTATAGCTATTCTGGTTTTCAAGGTATTTCACCTTTTAAATATACTAAAAAATATCTCTGGAGGGCTCATTTAAGGCTTAATTGATAATTAAGTCACTCCTCAGTGCAGGCCTAACTGTTAATGTTCATCCATTATTTAGCAAGTCTAATAACTCAACCCAACGATGTTCTAATAAATTAATACAGACAACTGAGAACCCTTGGATGACTTTCTGCACCATTTGTCCTTGAAATTTTGTAAAAATGCATTTTTTGACAAATTTGTAATGCATTGTAGACAATATCATGTTATTTGAAACTTTTTGTTTCGTATTGCATTCTGTGTTGCATCTGAGAATCTGACCTAATGATCTCGTTGTTAGTCTTAGTGATCCAGCCAATTTAATTGATGAGCCTCAGGTATTTAAAGGGTTATTTCTCACAAATTCAAAGTGGAATATAAATACAAGCTTGAATGGTGCAATGTTTTCTAAGGTTCTACATCATATCAAAATTTATTTTGTGTCTCAATTCAGTTCTAAAACATAAAAGTCCAGAGGCATTTTCATGTTATTGATAAATAACCCCAAAGAAAACAAAACAACAATTCACCAATTAAGGAATATATACATATTTGATTGACAGGTTGAAAACAAAAATTAACATTTTCAATTTACCACAAGCCCTCAAAACATGATTGCATGAACATGGTTGCTACTATATCACAGATTCACTTTGTTCAACAGCCCCTGTGCAATTTACATCCAAAGCTACAACATTTGTGCCAGGTTACTTAAAGCAAAAATTATTGCAATCAATTAATTTCATTTTTCTGAAAAGCTGATATCTTCACCAACGATTGCAACAGGAAAAGATTGACTCTTGTTTCTTAGAATCCAAAAAGGTTACCACTTTACCTGACTGATGCCCCGGTTTAGACTTTCCACAGCTCCAAAGAATGGTGTGGCACCAAGGGTGTTCCTCGTGTCCAGGTGGGCACCATTTTCCAGAAGATAAAGTGCAATTTCCTATCAAACCACAAAAACATATTATTACAGATGAGTTAAACTTCTTGGGTTGAGGAAGCTTGAAACTTTCTATCATACTAAAATACATATCATCCGTCAACTACCACACCTATAGTGTTGTCTTTATCATTTTTTAGCAGCTGATTGAATTGGTAGCAAAAAGTTACTCCCCCATCAAATACTCTCAAGTATACACTATTCTGTAAGTTTGCTGTTTTCATGACACAGCTGTTATTATTGTTTTGACAGATGTTTAAACATTATCAATTTGTCAAACATTCAGCACAATAGGTAAGATTTTGTGTCCCACAAAATTAAACATAATGTTTACATTCTGTGTTTCTTGAAACATTTGATCCAGTTCGTGTCTAATTTGTGCACATCTGGTGAGTTAATGTAACTGATTTTGTTGCCAGGTACATTATTTCCCTTAACCACCATTACTCCCAGAATTAAAAAATGTTAACTTTAAAAACACAGAAAGCAAAACGTAACTTACGAAATGACCGTTTCTAGCGGCCATATGGAGGGCGGTGTTTCCCGTCTTCTTTTCTCTGGCGTTTATAAATCCAGGTTTCTTATCCTGAAAGAAAACCACCAGTTTCTGGATGGTGTCGGGCTCACCAACTTTAGCTGCTTTGAAGAACAGGTTTTCAAACATGAGGGTGTTGCCTGGAAAGACTTGATAAAGAAACCTACGAATGCGGAAGAGGGAGAAGAAAGGTTTGACTTTTCAAAAAGGCAGAATCGCATAAAATCCTTCTTTTCTTGTGTCTATTCAAATTGACCTAAAGATGACATACTTTTGAAATGGTCAAGATGTATAAAATCTGTCTTCCATTTTAGGAATAAATACCATCATAAAAAAAATGGTGTCAACGATGCAAGTTTAACGCAGAGAAAAATGTTGTCATAGAGCAAATTTAAAAAGGAATGATGAAGAAAGTCCATGTCATACAGTATTATATTTTGTGCTATCAGTTAAACAGAAGCACGAAGCAAAACATGTAATAAAATATGTCTTTTCTCATAACATACCTTTTTTTTTCTTTTTACATAATTAACGGTGATAACATTTAATGGGGAAAGTTCCCTTTTCTTCTGGTATTACTGGTTAAACTTACAAAACCCAAATTTAACGATGTTTTCAAGCAGCAAATAATATTAACCAAACTAGCAAATTAAATGTATTTCTGTTTTACGAAATTTACGGTAATCACTGAATCAACTACTAAGATAAACATTACATCTATTAATACTGTTTTACTGTAATTACTGAATCAACTATTACGATAAACATTACATCTATTGCTGTTTTATGGTAATAACCGAATCAACTATTAAGATAAACGTTTTCCATCACTTACTCTGACCCTGCTTTTAGTACTTTGTTCTTAGACTGGCTCTCCAAGAAAATCTGGAAAAGATATCGATATGGAAAAGTTTTTCTCTCGAAACCTTCCAAAAATTCAAATAATAAAATATCCATAGCTCTTTGATTAAATGAATCGTGACACCGAAGGAAAAGCCTACAGGTAAAATTGTTTGCTAATAATTTACAAAAAATTGCAGAAATGCATTCCAAATTTCTTGCTTTGTGCTTAAATACAGCCCAAGGCATCAGAGTTTGTTAACCTAGCCAATCAAAACCTTGGATAACATTACAAGTACAAATCTTCATCAAGTAATGCAGTATTTACTACTTTTAAATACTCCTAAAGGCAATAGTATAGCACAAATTTATAATTGTGTTTGATAAGAACCTTACCTCAAACTGAGGGTAGTTAGATGGATTAAGATCAATCACTTCAAAAGTTGACAGACGAAGAATCTTTCTGATGTTTACTGTAAAGATGGGAAAAGTCGAAGATTAACACAATTTTCATATAAAACAATATTTGTGTCTGAAAACACAAAAAATACATGACTTCCTTTCTTTCCTCAGAGTTGTAAAGCAAGACTCCTATTTTTTTGTTTTTTTTTGGAGGAGGGGAGTCTAATGATGAATTTTGTTATTAACCATCCTGTCAGCCTGTATAAATTGCTCTAAGGACATATGGGTACCAACACATTATTAAGAAGTATATTTCCAAATTCTGATTCTTTTCCAAGGAATACCTTAAAGAAACTCACACACAGAGTTCAAGACAATAGCATATTCAAGTTGTTGTAAATGAGTTACAGAACTACTTGGTTAATAACCAAAACGAAGCTCGGGGTTATTCGAATAGACAGTTTCCATTAGAGAATTAAATATTCATTGGTTATTTATTCACTAGTCTGCTAATTAGGTCTGTAGCTTTGCATGAAGAAGCAGTTCTAGACACCCTGATCATCTACTCCCTCGAGAGTTTAAACTTACACTAGCCAAGTAGTATAACTGTCAATATCAACCGTGTTTAACATTTCAGTTCATTTCAGGTGAAACTCAGCTATATATTTTCAAGGTGATTTAGGTAAGTGATGCTGTGTACTCAGCTTGCCTGGTAGTAAGTTACCTTTGCTACTCTGTGATGCTCATCAATGTTGACTATTACTGCAATAACAATGCATCACTTTAATTGGGTTAAAGCCTTAATTAATCCAACTTTCAGAGATACTAACAGTTGGAATGTTGGGTCAGAATTTCCGAGACATTATTGTGAAGTAGTAAACTGTCGCATTAATAAATTCTATCTCCAATCTTCTGAATTATCATAAGACAAGTAGTTGGTAACCATGACAATGACACTAGCACAGATCATCATGACCTTTGACCTTTGACTCACGTTTTCCTGGTCCTCTGCCGTGAGAGAAATCATCGAGAAAATCGCCCGTATTTAAATCCCGGAGCACGATCTTCCTCTCCGGTGTGACGGATTCACGTTGCTTGCAGTGGTAGAATCCATTCCCATTGGTCAAGTTTAGGTTGATCACCAAGGCAACCGTCAAGTCTGTAATAGTTACACTCCTGCAGAAAAAAAATAGTAATCAAATTTTTAGCCATATGAGAATATGAGAAATGCTTTAAGCAATTTTGCAACCAACTAAGAACATTTTCAAGAGTTGCTCATTTAATGGGATATCAGCTTATAAACCAGTACAGATATACAAACTCTGCAATAGATAACTAGAAAGCAACATTGTGGTATTAAGAACATCTCAAAAAAAGGATTCAATTTAACAGTGAAAATTTCAGTTTGAAAACAGCCAAAACAATAAAACTGAAATCAACTTTAGCAAAAGTTTACCTCGGAACAGATAAGGTGTCAAATCTCTCTTTCATTTTCTTAGCGACTGCCTCCCTGGCCTGTAGTATGGAATAAATGAAATATTATGCAGTAGCCTACAACAGGAAAATTGCATTAAAAAAATTACATTACTTGTAGCTTGCTCAGGAAACTTTTCTTGAGTTGAAATGAGCAAAATACCAGGAAAGGAACATCAAAGCAGAACAGAAATGATTAGGAAACAGGAAGGGGCAGAGGGAAGGGAGGCTTGGAAAGGGGCGGGGAAGCTTGGAAAGGGAGAGTAGAAAATGGTGCAAGAGAGAGTAGGGTGAGGGAAGCAGGGGGGGGGGGAATAGTAGTAGAATATACCATCCATACAGAAATACAGAGGTTTTTTTTCTTTGTATCTGTGACCATCATGTGTGTTTTCTGAATTTATCGGTTAAAAACCTTGAATCATTTATTCCGGAAAGAAACATGGTGAATATGTGGGGGCACAATTTTTTTATATTAAAAACGACACTTTTATAACTAAAAGGGAATTTTCTTTCTAAGTCGACATGTTACGTTGCTGAAGTCAAGTTACTAATTGAGAGAGGTAGAGTATTATTATGTTATGTTATGTTTTTTGTTAGGTTTACAGTCTTGTTAAGGGCCAAGGCCCTCTCACACGACTGCACAACTTAACCCTGGTCATTGGTTACTTGTCACACCTACACACCAAAGTGTGCACAATTCAAATCTCTCCTGGGTCACCACAGTGCACCACAGCCACGTGTCCCCCCGGGGGACTTCCCATTGGGTGCAGCCACAAACCGGCGCACACAACAGTATTTTTAAGTTACCTCGCAAGTCCCCATTTATACACCTGGGTGAAGAGAGGCAATGGAGATAAAGTGCCTTGCCCAAGGACTCAACGCAATGATCTGGCCAGGGCTCGAACCTGTAATCCTTAGATCACAAGTCCACTGCCTTAACCACTTGACCACAACGCCCTCACGAGTATCTTTTACTAAATGCTTACTATGTATCATTACCTCAGATTGCACTTCCGCTGTGTGGTCCCACCATCTCTGACAATTCTCTAAATCATACTTGCATTTCAGTCGATAAATTTCTGCAGCGATAAAAAAAAACGGAGCAAAATTAAACGAATTTGTAAAAACGGTCTATTTCTTCTCTATTATCAAGTGGTTACCACCATCATCATCATCATCATCGAGGGCTGGGATAATATTATTTTATTTTGAAATGTTTGGAATATTCTACTTTCAAATTTATTACTGCTTTCAGCTAGAAGAAAGACAACAAGCAAACATTACAAGAAATATAATATCAAAATAATATGAAAAAGAAAGAAAGTTTATCAAATTAAAAATTACAAAATAATATACAGACAAACTGATATGTCATTGTGTAAAATTACAAATTAATTTTTTTTTATTATAAATTCTTATTAGTAAAATTTTGCATAAAGGTCCTTGTATGGACCAGATGATACCTATGTGTGTTGTGTGATGGTTTCTATGGTAACATAAACCGTCCGGCAGATGGCACAAAAGACCAATACGCACCTTGTTCGTGATGTTCAATGGATGATTTGAGTTTATTTCTCTTCTTTAACATTTCTGTGTCTCCACAGATCTTAGGAATATTATTTTCAAGTTCGTGTCTGTCTGACCGGATACGATGTTCCAATTCTCTCTATAAAAAAATGAAAAAAAAGTTCGGTATAAAAGTAAGTATGGAATTTTTTTTTAAATTTCATTTCGTACTGGTACATGTCCAATTAATGTCTAGCATTCCTCTTAATGAATATTCATATATT
>KN882787.1:164044-174602 GCA_000934455.1 Apostichopus parvimensis
AACCTGAAGAGATATATATTTCCACAGATTCTTTCCTTTGTGCAGTGAACCGTTCTTTTGCACCTTTAGCATCATGATGAAATAAAAGTAGTTGCATTTATGGTTATATCATTCAATGCATTTCTGCAAAATTTTCTAAAATATAAAATTATCTTAAACTCTATGTTTTTGTGTTACTATCTTTCCTAGATTTAAGATGTTCACCTTTGAACTATGGTTTCATGTCAGGAATTCTTCCAAATTAATTTGAAATCAGTTCCTCAGTCCATGTCTAATTGTTAACCTGAAATCCACTGCTTTAACAACTTAATAACTCTACCGAAACATACTTTTGTTTTTAATCAATAGAGTACTAAGAACTCAATCTGCTGTTTAGTAAGGGATGTGCAATAGTATGGTTCCAGTAATCAAGCAGTAATATTGTTTAACTAAAGTTTTCAAGATTACCTCAACATAGGATCTGACGTTTGAAATCATCCCTAGAATCAGGAAGTGTGCAAGAATTCATTTTAAATGTCTCCATGAGTACTAAGCATACCGGTTACATTGCAGATAAAATTAATATTCAAGTTTAAATCAATACCATTGGTCTATTAAGCATGATATTGGGTTTAATAACCATCATCTTTAAAGGTCTGCTGTATAGACCTCAACTATAGCACTCTATCATGGAAAAGTTTCTTGAGATTACGTAATTGACCTCCCATGGTCGAAACATGACCTCTTTTTTCCAATTAGTCTGCAACGCTTACCACATATTGTTTCTAGTATGAGGGTCTTTGTGGGAATGCTGTATGATTAACTACACTGCAGACATGGACATATTTCCACACAGTATTTACACAAAGAGCCTAATGGTGTTAAGAAGCTATGCAGGCTAATTGTTGAGCCTGAGGTTGATTTATGACCGTGGCAGGTCAATTACGTAATCTCAAGAAACTTTTCTAGCTATAACGTACTATAATTGGAGCCAATAAAGCAGATCTTTAAATACTGCAATACTCACAAGATAGTTTCACATAACTAAGACTTGCCATTTTGGCTGCATAAAATGTTTAAATTATGGAAAAATGTTTGTATTCTTTTTTACATACGATACAGAAGATGTTGACGAGTTCATACCAGGTATCGAGGAATACCCAGAAGAGAACTTATTTGAACGTGACATGAAGGAAAAGAGGAAAAGAAGTGCAGGAATGCATGACACAGTAATGGAGCAAAATCTGTTAGTTCCTAGAAGAAAAGCTGACGATAAAGAAGTAGAAAACTTGGACGATTTAGAAACTGAGGTAAAGTAAGGAAAGAAAATATCTTTATTTAGGAATTATAGGCACAAAGAAGGTGCTAGATACAAACTCCTGAGAGTATACATATTATGTTTTTCTTTGCTATAAAGTTCTGCAGGCCTTCATTAATAGGGGTTTTGAAAACCTGGAAGGCCACAATACGTTTGCCCTCAGAATACATGTAGCATAAGAGAGGCATGTTGCCCACCCGTGCAGTATAACAAAATATGTTAATATGATAGTAACACTTTATTATTAATTCCATTTTAATTTCCAGGAGCTTGGTGAAGGCTACAACTCTTTAACTACTCCAAGGCAAAGACTGCCACAGCAGAAATATGTCAAGGTAAGAATATCATAAGAATTATACTTCTCTCTAGTTATATGTGTACTAAATCTGGTTCTCTTTTTCAGTTTGCCTTTCCTTTGAAGAAGATCCTGCTAGGATTGAAAAGTCAGGCACTCTAACTTATACTGTTTTACCTACACACAATTGTTGCAGTAGATAAGCAGTTTGTTTACAATTTCTTTTTCTCTCTCTTTGATTGAGAATTATACTGAGCAGCAAAGCTGTAAAATAGCTCCCACTAGAATAGAATGGCTGGTCTTAAGGCATTATCTGATAAAAAAATTAAAAGATTACTTATAATGCTAGATATGATTACTTATTATGCTATTAAGTTATTACGCTACCTGTTGCCCATCTTCTGTTGTTTAATACAGTACATGTAAAATATTATTTCATTCCGCCCATTATTGTGTGACACAAAGTTAGAAAGTGATACAAGCAATGTAACCGATTTTCTCTCCTACCCTGTTTTCTAATGTCCTCTCAGGTTGATAATTTTCTAGATGAGATGTCAAGCAAGGAAGACGACTCCGATGACCTCTCATTCGAGGACATCTCTGATCTTCTCGAGGATTCTGCCGACTCCTTGACATTCCTGGATGCCAAACAACTAACGATAGGAATGAGAGATAGTATCGAGAAAGAGGAGACAGACAGCCTGTCACCTAATCGAGGTGGGTTTTGTGAGATTTCATTACATTACAAACAAACACTTGAAAAATGCCCATATAATTTTTTTTTTAACTATTCAGTATTGTGCTATACCCCCCCCCCCCCCAAAGACAGCTCTGTACATTTCTTCAAAACGGTACATTTCAGATCTATCGACATGTTTTTGAGATACACTACATGTTCGAAACAGTCAATCTTGAAAATTTAACTATTTGCAATGTGTAGGTAGAGATGTCAAATTAGTCAAAAAAATTCAAAAGTTGCCACATTCAAAAACTAATCAACTTTGTGTTTTCAGGCGTAATGCAGAAGTTCCAGTCACACCCACCTGGAGAGGCCAATTCAGACCCACCTGGAGAGGCCAATTTAGGCCCACCTGGAGAGGCCAACTCAGACCCACCTGGAGAGGCCAATTCAGGCCCACCTGGAGAGGCCAATTCAGGCCCACCTGGAGAGGCCAATTCAAACCCACCCAGAGGGGCCAATTCAAACCCACCAGGAGAGGCCAATTCAGACCCACCTGAAGAGTTGGAGTCGGTCTCTATATGGAAGATCGTCTCTCATCTACCCGGAGAGTTTGACCCAACAGAAGATATCGAAGAAGCAAAAGTTGAAGTCGGCGAAACAAGATTATCAGTCCGCAATGTGGAAGGAGAACCGGCTATCCAGGTCGAGGTGAGCCTTGCAATGTATAAGATTAAAATAGTAGTCCCTGGAAAAGTCTGTATGTGTTCATGGCCTTATCATTGCCATGGCCATGCTGAATCAAGCCTTGGTACAACTTGCATCGCTACAGATGCCAGGAGCTATTTACTTTACCAACCATCCACCTTTAAAACCACCGTAACCAACTTGAAACTGCATGGTTTTATGAATATTACTGTATGGTGTAGTGAAAAAACTCCCCTCTTAATTGGGGAGAGGGGGTCATAAGACATGCCTACTCCTCCCATTCTTCATCCCCCATACAGCACCCTCTTTCTTTCATTGCAAATGTCACGGCAGTGCCAATTAATAATGCTGAGGCGATCGACTGATATATAAGTGTATCTTCTCCTTAATGTCCCATCTTGGATATTTACCATCTGCAATGTGTAGACTACTTCACTAGTAGAGTGTCTATTCATTATCCTATGGGTAGGAGGCTATATGTTATAAGCCTTCCTGCTTTATACGCCACATCTATGCACATAAGGGAATGGTAAAGTTATGCCACAATAACTACACCACTCTTAGATTTGAAGTTATCAACTTGGGAATTTCTGAGGTACTTTGTTTCTTAAGCAAAGTCACCCAAGAAAGCGAGAGCCTGGGTACAAAAACTAAACAACTTTAATAACTGACCCACTCTGAACCCCAGTCCCCTTGTATTGAGCCTGTGCCGATGGTATGTCAAATGTGTGCACGATTCCCTTGGAAAGGGATTACATACTACACACGATCTTAGCTGAAATGGTCGAAGTGAGAAAATTCTTGACCAGAGACTCACTTAGATGCATGTATGTATGTATGCGTGTATGTATGTATGTATGTATATATGTATTTTAGATCCTCCTACAAGCAGGAACTCGCGAAGAAGCCTCATTGGCTTATCAAATCCGCAAGCTGACCGAAGTCAGTCTCTTAGATTCATATTTAACGTCCATGATTATGAATTGTCAATTGTCAGCAACTCTGTAACTGGACGACATACATTAATCTTGGAGTGACTCAAACTCGGGACCTTATGATTGGAGGCACCGGCGTTAACCACTGAGCTAACACTCCTCGGTAACACAATTTCTCGTTCTAAACTTTGTTGAAGGTTACATTTTCACATTTCTCTTTTTTTTTTAATTCTCTCCAGGAATCACAATCTGATGAAGTACAACCGTTTACTCTGGATCCCGACTTTGACTACGACAATGTTAGATTGACTCCAAAATGGAGTCACGAGAATCCGTCTCACAATCTGATGAAGTACAACCGTTTACTCTGGATCCCGACTTTGACTACGACAATGTTAGATTGACTCCAAAATGGAGTCACGAGAATCCGTCCTTCTCCCAAATGCCGAGTTGAATACAGCTTTTGACGGTTCCAAGAGTGTACTTAACAAAATACCTTTGAAGGAGAACCGGAGAATTTTGTAATTGATAGCATCAGATGCAGTGAACTTATAGTGCAATTAAATTTCATCACCTTGTTACAAAGTCATTCATTTTTCCATTCTTCATGTCTGGGCATGTTCCAGAATGATATTTTTGTATACAAATGTATTTATGGTAAGTTTTAACTTTTTTAGGAAATTTTGAAGAGTTCCGAATTGTTGTGGAACCTTTCTGTTGTGAGTTGCAAGAAGGTAATAAACACTGTATCGATTTGTAGTGTTGGTATTAGTAGATGTTATGGCCAAGGATTTGCTGAACAAGCTTCACTGCGTAACTGGGCAATGGTTTACATAAATCAGCTACTTTCATCATAGTGGAAACTAGTATGATGAGGTTGAACATTGTTGGTAAAAATTACAAAATGTTTGGCATGTTTTCCTATGATACCTTGTTGGAGAAGTAAGACAAGATTGGGGGAGAGGGTGAAAGGGTCGAACCGATGGTGTGATAGTTGGAACAAAGTATCATCAGTTTGACTGGTTGCTATGGTAGACAAAACAGTGCCTGATTATCTTGGACCTTTGGTGTCAGAAATGTTCCATCTGGTTGTAAGATGTTACCTTGGCCTGTGTGTGTAGAATCTGCTCGTTTTCCGATCATGCAGTAAAACTGACATGACATTCAGAGATGTGGTCGTGTACGTGAGGGAAGTGTGGCTGATTGAAGGGGTAAAATAATATTTTTAAGGCTGTTACTCGATAAAGTCATCATTAATAGTTGCCTCAGTATCTTTGTCATCTGTCATGGACCAGTTGTTGAGGTGCCTGGGTACAGTAATATTAAGTAACTGACTCCATGCTGTGCAGCATATGCAATGGTGAAAACTGGTAGATCCCTTGTAAGTTGTAATAATTATAAATAGTCAAAGAAGCTAAAATAGCTAATTATTGCTGGTGTGGTAGAAAGTATATATGTGTGCACTAGAAGTGACGGGCCAGGAAAATGCTGTGCTATGTAACAGTAGAGACTGGTATGGTGCTTAAGGTTAAAGGGTGTGAAGACTCGCACACAAAGAAAAGTGTGAGACACCACACCACCATCGATCCCAGAAAATACACACACAGCTTGCTACCGTCGGTAATTAGACACTAGTGTACAGTCAATACATACAGCTACGGTCAATACCCACAACACAGTGTGCATAGCAGCGATGGACATCCCAGGTCTAGATAAAAGATAACAAGGTATCATGTTTCATTACTGTCTGCATTTTGTAGCGCAAGAAGAAAACTTCACTTGCAAGCAACGGAAATTTAACTTTTTCAGAGCTCGACACACGGTTTGGGGCGAGTCTTCAATGTCTTTAATACTGTTCCCTGACTTGGGAGTATTAAACAATAAGTGGGAAACTGCATTAGCTTCCTAATGTATGATGATTTGAAAACATCTGACAACACCATGAGAAGTGCATGTCTGTCGATGCATGAGGACAGAATAAATATTAAATACCAATAAACAGCAGCTGGCAAATTAAACTACGAGGCGGAGAAACATGCTGTAATATGTATATGAAATAGCCAAGGCCAGATAGGTGTGGTAGTCACAGTCACTGGGAATGTGAGATGCAATAAACAGATTGTGATAACAGACTTACAACATGAGGTTGATATAGTCGAACATTGCTACTGCCTAACCTATTCAACTTACCATGTATCCAGAAGAGACCTAGCTTCTAGATCTACAACAGAACATATATATGTACTGTAAACTGCTGCCAACACAAATACCATGCAACAACTAGGCAGACAGCATGGAACAAAACTAAACTCATTTGCATCCGGATGCCAGTAAAATTCCGGAGATGTTAATAAGGGTTATCTTGCAATTTTAAGGAATGCTAAACCTGGTCACTACAATGACATGCATATTTTTTAGATTTTTCATACTTAAGTTAAATGACAAATTACATTTTCTCACTAATTAGCCAGGCCCTGTGAGTTACAATTAATTCACACTATTTGCAGTCCAGTTGCCATGGTGATTGATCAACAGAGTGCAGATTCAGTGTTAGATGAAAGCAGTGCAGTGATTTGTGGATGTAATGGTTCATAGGAGAATATAAGGTATAAAAACAATTTATTTTTTTACCAGTTGAATCATTTTTGAAAGTAATTTATACTAATATTTACCAGTGTTTTGAATAGAAGAAATATAAATATAGATTGTTGTGGTTTTCATCAATGAGTTTCGATGATCTCAACTTTATGATGACCTTTACAGGCATGAGCCTGCGGTAAAAAAAAATAACGTAATTTTGCAAAAATTGCGGTATAGGCTCCAGTTTGCTTATGCTACAGTGTGTTAGGATAAAAGGTTTTGTCCCCGAGGTAGAAAAGAAATCACGGATATTCCGCGAATTCGCGGAAAAAGCTCATGCCTGCCTTTATCTGTGGGGATGACCCATAATTGACCTTTATCTGTCGGATGACACATAGATAGCTTTTATTTGTGATGGACGACCCATAGATGACCTTTGACCATTGTGACCTACACAACAATTACACTGAAAGATGGTAATAGAACAGTGGGGAGAATTAAATATGATCAACATGTATTTCAGGCTACATTTTCCTGCTACAGTACATTTTATTAGAACATGAACAATATAATACAAGAGACTGTTCAATAATTCTCATACAAATTGCCTTATTATGTTTTTTTTCCACTGTCGTTAAAAAAGGTCAATAGTACGGAACCCCAAAATATGTGTAAAAAGTCAAAATAGTCATTCACATGCCAAGTCGAAAACATTTTACCAAAACAATTTATTTCTCAAATTTTCATCTCCAATATCTGAGCTTAACTGGGAGGGTCAAAGTCCCAATTAAAGTACTTTCGTAAAGTGTTAGCAATTTTTACTTTTCTAATTCTTTTTTTTTTTTTGGAGGGAGGGGGTTGGGAGGGGGGAGGGAGTGTTTGAAGGGACCAATACTAATGACCTTTTAAACTAAAACAATAAAGTTATATTCCACATTGATTGGAAGCATTGTAGAAGAACAAGGTGGGAATAATTGTGGTGAGGAGAGGAGGTAACCACAGAACAAAAACCAACTCTACCATCATAGTCATCAAAATATTACTGTGAATGATCAGGGCAGCCTCGTTGAAAACGGAACTGCAATATTTCTGTTTTACTTTTCCCTTTGGACACTATATATAACAAATTTATTTCTCTTTCTTGTAATGAATGGGACACCAATGAAGAAGAAATCACAGATGTTCATATTACCAGCAGTGATGATGCAATGCTGCCCTCAATATACTGTAGTTGTGGGGTATTGAGGGTGTGACAAGTAATACATAAAAAGACAACATGGTAAACAACATGAAATCCCCACCCTCCCCCCCCCCCTACTCCCTCATCTATATTAGTTATACACCAACATTACCTTTGCAGAAACTCCAATCAAGTTACTTAGAATGAACACATTACAGCAAGGCTAGGTGTATTTAAAATATAAATGCTTCAGTTCTTTGTACTACACCAAGGCTGCAATCTTTGCATCCCTCCTCTCCTCTCAGCCTGTTTCTCCTGAGAATCCCTGCCTCTATAACTCCCACCTTCATCAACATTTAATACCCTTGTGAGTCTCTTAAAACAAGTTTCATTTAAAAGAAAAAGCAACGGTACTAAAATGAATCAAACGCAAAGACCATCACCATTAAATATCTTTGACAAAGTACCAGGAATTTAAAGATAGTATATAAAGTACAAAAACACAAAACAAGGAAAGGTTAACATAAGATTGCATCTTTTTAAATATTTGCAGTTCTAAGTTGAGGAACAATGAATACAATTTTCGTGGAAGAAGTACGTAAAATCGGGTAAAAATGATGGGCTCCGTGTCCTTTAAAAAAATCATATATAACGCTGACAAAAATTGGTCAATCGCCCAACGTTA
Source organism: Apostichopus parvimensis (assembly GCA_000934455.1). Lineage (NCBI taxonomy): Eukaryota > Metazoa > Echinodermata > Holothuroidea > Aspidochirotida > Stichopodidae > Apostichopus > Apostichopus parvimensis. The sequence goes on from KN882787.1 coordinate 172,404, forward strand.
CTTACTTTATTATACAAGTTTAAATCTCTATCTCTATGGCAAGGCACTTAAAAAATTCTCTACAATACGCACGAATATTACGATTCTAAATTTAAAACCCTCAAATGGGGCACTTTTTATGTTCCATTCACAGAGGACGAAAATGCTTGTAAAAATTACCAAAGAGTAAGCTCAATCATAATTTTCAGACACGGAATAAAATATAAAAATATGCCTTTTCCAATCATGTGTTATATTATTTAAAGCATCTCTCAAAACAATTTTTTTTATCTTTGTGCAATTTAGAAATTGTTCAAATCGTCATTCTGGGTTTAATTTATCATAAAGGAATCATGCTTTGAGGCATACACAACATACACAATTAAATATGAAGATCTCGCAAAGAAGTCAGCATCAATTCGAGCAAGATGTTGTTGGTATTTTACTACTTCGATTAATTTGCATTTGCTGAGCAAGAAATTTAAAATTCATTTCGTCTATTTGTAGATAAGAGATATAAAATATAGAATCAACACAACAGTTGTACATTTATTAGATTTTGGGGGGAAATGTGGAAAACTCTTAGCTCATTTCAAAATATGAAATTAAAGCCTACATGCTGCTTTAAATGCCATGCACAATGGTGTCAGAAGTGGGATAATTTTGCCACCACTTTTGAGATGTAACAAGTACATGTGACGCAAGTAATACTTAGAACTCTGAACACACTTGAGACACAAGATATAGGTTACACAACATGTTATGTCGTCAAATTCCCATGATCTAAATGTCGTCAAAATCCCATGATATTCCATGATCTAATTTCCATGATCTTAGGTGACTTGAATTTGAATACAAAAGCCGACTCGGTGTCTATGAAAGTTAGACCAAAAATAAACGAACAAAAAATAGTTTCATGCAACGGAAAAAATTATTCATTGCCGTTTGTGTAAGTATTTGTTAAATACTGCTGAGTCCCTGAATACTGTTGACACCAATGTTGTTGACTACTTGTTGCTGTAACCAAAATTTGCATGGTGTTTGTTTGGATGGCACTATCTCAAATATTACTTTCATAAGATTATAAAAAGATAAAATGAAAAGAAGGTTCAAGACCTAATGAATTATGTAACACTTCCACACTGGGGAGGGGGGGGGGGTGTATTATATTAATGATACATTTCTTTGTGCATGAATGAATGAATACAATCTTTGCTTAAAGCTAATTTCAAATGAATACAATTATTTAGTTATTTAAAGTACATAATCTCAACTCACAATCAATTTTTTTTAAGTGATTAAAAATACCAGAATAATTGAGAAAGAGAAACAGCTTAAGTGAAGAAGAAGGAAGCAAAAATGAAAAGAAAAAAGAATACCGCTAGCAAAAATATTATCTTTTTACTATCTATACTATGAATGGAATTCTAACAAAGCTGACCTACTGGAATACATACCTTGGAATACAATAAATTACAATGTACTGGGTAAAACCATACCGACCTAAATGACTAAACCATTTCTGTCAGTTTAATACTAGTCGCTTGACATTACGTTGATGTTCGTAAAAATATGCTTTTCTAAAACTGAGAGATGACCTTTTGATTTTTCGAGAAATCCGATCTTCTCACTGATGTCTAAATTCCAGCGCTCAATCGTGTCAGCCAACGAGCATTCATTTAGCCAAGACATGACTCATGATTATTCATGAAGATCATTAATATTCATTAGTCAACTCATCTGGAAATATTGATTACTGTCCCTCGATCTACTCATCGAAAATAACTAGTACATTCACCGTGCTTAACCTTTTCGGAGTAACAAGAGAAAGTTCAAATAAATACTATATTATGACATGAAAATATCATATCACAAACTGACCATTTTCACATTAAAAATAAAAAAATGTTAAAGGCACTTAAACTTCAATTTGGGTGAAACTGATCAGAAATTTTCCTCGATAATTCTTTTTTCTTCCGTGAAAAAATTATTCTTTTTTTTTTACAAATATAACTTGCATTGTTAAGTCTAGCACATATTGTCTTATATTTTAAATTTACCTACAGTTTACACACAACATGTAAAAAAAACACTATCAAAGCACAAGGAGAAAAATGAAGAATGGACAAGTTCTGTCTGTGGTGGGTTGTAATTTAAGAAGTATTTTAACAAAGTTGTTGTTTCTTAGTTGCATCTACTGCCTTGCCCTTCGTGTCTGTA